>CAJNYU010002723.1:0-112028 GCA_905331475.1 Rotaria socialis
GAGGTGTACCAGGCTTAATTACTGCTATTGAGGGTTGTACTACTTGTAACTAGTGCTAATGAGGAGTGAACGAGGCTTAATTAGTCCTAATGTGGGGTCTACAAGGCTTAATTAGTCCTAATGCGGGGTGTACTAGGCTTGATTAGTGCTAATTCGGGGTGTACCAGGCTTAATTAGTGCTATTGATGGTTGTACTAGGCTTAGTTAGTGCTAAGGCGAGGTGTACTAGGCGTAATTGGTGCTGATGAGGAGTGTACCAGGTATAATTAGTGCTGATGAGGAGCGAACATGGCTGAATTAGTGCTACTGTGGGGTGTACCAGGTAAATTAGTGTTAATGCGGGGTGTACTAAGCTTAATTAATGCGAATGAGGGGTGTACTAGGCTTACTTCGTTTTGACGATGAGTGTGCGTAGGTTAATTATTGCTAATAATGGGCTACTAGGCGTAATTTTTTCTGATGAGGAGTGAAGTTGGCTTAATTAGTACTACCGGAACCAGGAGACACCTTACTTTTGGTGACAAGAATCATCACACAACGTATTTTCAGCTACCTGTTCTCTGATATTCCTTAATTAGTACTAATAACATGAATTCTAATTAGAGCTTAGTCGATCCTGTTGAGTACTAATTTATTAAATAGGTTATTTATAGATTATAGGCTGAATGATAATTGACGAAAATTGAGTATATATTAGAATTGTAAAAGATGGACCGATTTTAGAGGTAATCCGTGGATTGGCTTGCAGTGAGCTCGAAATTTCAAACCGGGAATACTGCTTCCACAGAGTGAACGGAAGTACCCGGAACTGACCGTTTCCAGGCCGGACTGTTCGACCTTGGTTTGGCTCGAATAGAATTTCCACCTACGAACGGTTCGAGATAGCGCCACATGTTTTCCTATCGGGGAAGTCGTCTGTCGAATATGTGGTTTTTTATACTGCCATCATTAATAAAACTTAAACTCGCGAGCTATGCAAGTGAGACATAATTTCGATCAAAACCTGTCAATTTTGAAACAATTCAAAAGAACCTAGCCTATTCCAATAGAGAAAAATTTCTTCTCGAGAACCGCACTTAACTATCAATTTGAGATCTGTTCGAAAGGCATGAATAAGTTATAAAGAGTTTAGTTTGTACTTTCATTTATTTGGACATGAAAATTTATGTTCAAGATACCTGAGAGTTATATTTATTCATGGATTGTTTTGGCATGTAATTAACATGGGAAAAGTTCAATGGATCAAGTTACCACTGTGAAAATCAAACAATATTCGTGTTTCTAGTCTTATCGAAATATATAACAAGTACTTAAAGATTTTAGATAATTATGGTGCATACGTGCCATAGGGGTGTTTACAATTACAATAAAGTTAGTGAAATTATATTTTGCTGTTAAATAAAGTCTTATAGGGAAATCAGAGATAACGAACAAGAACGGGAATATAAGAGATATTAAGAATATACCCTCAAGAAAAAGAAAACACTTCTTTTTATTAGGAACGAACACAAGAATAAGACAGGTCGCTTTATTGCTCACTGCGACCACTTATACACCGTAACCAGCTCTGAATATTTCGTAATCTCGGACACAGTAATACGGTACTATATACAATACCGTATACGTATCGTAATTTTTCACTTGTATAATCAAAAAAACATGTAAGCAGGCTTCTTTTGACTTCTTTTATAGAGAGAAAAATCTATCCAGATCAGTACAACTAGAATTCAATGTTCAATTTTATGGTTATGAGATATTTGTATTTGAAACTGTTATAAGTTCTATAGTATTCTATATGAAACTTTTAACAGATATTTTGAATCGATCAATTTTTGTAAAAAAAAATCGTCATATAACAATTGAAAAACTTTAAAAGTGTCTCTTAAGGATAATTCGTGAAAGATTTTGCTAATGTGACTCAAGTTTTTAGATAGTAAAAACTGAACTATTCCAGTAATACTTCAAAAGTCCTATGAAATCTAAAATGAACAAACTACTACATAAGGATGAAGCTTCTTGAAAAAAAAACTAGGCGACACTATATTACGATTAGAGGTGTCACAATTAAATTTTAAAAAAATTTATTAAATAAGGAAATAAATTTTCAAAAATTTAAATTTAAAATAAATTAAATTTTTTTTAGATGAAAATTTAAATTTAAAATAAATTTAAATTAAATTGTTTGAAATTCAAATTAGTTAAATTTTGAAAACTAGCAGATAAAAATACTTTTTGACTTGATTGCTACTATTTAAAGTCAAATTTGAGTATGTTTCCTGTTTTCTAAAGTTAAAACTAGTCACTCTTCTATGAATTCTGCTATTAAATATATTTTTATGAGTATCCCAGTATTCTGAAGAAGAAAGATGACGGATCCTGCATAATCTGTAGAGAAATTTTGACTATTATGAATAAGTATTAACCTAAAATACTAGGTCTTCCTCTCATTTAGTATTCTCTACTGTTCAACTCACGTATTTCCCTTGTAGCAATGATGAGTATCCATCCAAACAGTTTATTAAATTTAAAATTTAAATTTAAAAAAATTTATTAAATTGAGAAATAAATTTTCAAAAATTAAATTTTAATTTTTGTATGAAAAAAATTTTAATTTATTTTAAATTTAAAATTCTGAAAATTTAAAATTAAATTAACTTTTCACGAAGTTAAATTTAAATTAAATAAACTGTAAATTGACACCCCTAATTACGATCTAGCCGATAGTTTTTTCAATTTTCATTCTCTACGCTTCAATTTTTCCTGAGAAGATTTGCCATTGAATTCTCTACCGCACCTCTATCACAAAGTTTTCTATTGAAAGTTAAACAAACATTTTTTTGGCAGAACCTTCGATACGTACAAAAACAGAAACTTTCGAATCTCAATAATCGTCTCTTCAGATGTTTTCGTTGTTTTGTAACCCTTGAAAAGCGCTATCGATTGATCACAGTTGGAGAATTCTTACGCTCATCTTTACGATACTCTCAAAGTATTTTTCCTTTCAGATTTTCAAAAAACTTAGTTCTTTCAATCTGTAGTTGCGGTGCTCCTGCAAAAAGAGGTACAATTAAGCTTAAAGAGCACCTTATTGGTTCAAGGTTTTTTTTATTTTGATAGGAAATGAATATTTTATTAGATTCAGTAGCAAAAATTGATAATGTTTGCTTTCTTCAATTCAGCTCGCCGAAAATATAAGATTTTCGTTACTTTGCATAAATGCTCTTTAACTATTAATTTTATTCGATCTTCAAATTCACTTAAACTAATGTTGAGCTATTTGGCGAACAACAGTTCATTTCAAAGTACTCAAAAACGTTGTTACTTCCGTTTCGCTATCAGTGGGATTAGATGAAAATGGTAAATTTTGTTGTTTTTCAATTGTTGTGAAAATTGGTACTTTCGTACGGGTCAACGGTTCTGTTTAAAACATTTTTGCTTAATTTTCAATAGAAATCCTTGTGATAGAGAACTGAATGGTGGATCTTCTGCGGGAGAGCGAACTGAAAAATATATCTTCAAAATACTAAGTGGACCATTTAATCTGGTGCATCCGTTAACTGGTAATTATTCTTCACGTTTTTCTATTATCTGTTAGATGAATTTTCGCATAACTGGCTACGTCGCTTGAATAAAGTAAAGAATGGCACGAAGTTTACAATCTCTTTTTCTATGCATAAATCGATCAAGTTTTATATTGAGAAGCTAACTAAATGAACTTAAAAGCGATCTGATGCGTTCATCTTATTTCATATAACCATCGCATGATGCTATATAACGTATCGAAATCATAATTTCATACGTTTTATAAAATTATAAAGCAAAAAACACGACAACTTATAAGAAGGATTGTATTCATCTCTCAACAGAGATGGCGGAACGATTCCAGTCTAGGGTAGGTTCACGTCTTTAGCAAAATAGTGTCTGTCCATGTAAAAATACAGGATTCAAATTTGATTGCTATCATAAACTTTTTATTTTTCTTCTTTATGACGAATGAAAAGTATTTCTCTCTTGAATTTTTAAAATAAAATCGGTACAAATGCTTCATCAAGTTGATAGCGAAGTTTTTAGTGGTTTTCAAGTATGTAACAATGTAGTAAAGAACACGAAAAATCAAAGATTATTTTGGAAAAAGAAATTCAACTGCCTTATACTAAGAAGAAAGAATTTGATGTCAAACTAATTGCACGCCAATAAAATTCCAAAAAAATATGTCATTGAACAAAAGTTAGAAGTAACTGAAATATGCATTGACAATCTAAGAATACGTCATTAGTCGAAAAAATATGAAAATAAACCATTAATAGAAAATTTTTATATTTTACCGAGTCTATCAAAGTCCTTGGTGTGCCCTATTTGAAGTTTGCCTAAACCTAATCTCCTCCAATCTATGTTAGACCTGAGCCTACCCGATGCCAATCTAGGGTAGGATTGGGCTTACACAAACTTAATGGCTCCGCCACCACTGTCACTCAATCAAGACAATCATAGATCAGATTATTTTGTTTTAGATTGAAAGATAGAAAAAAAATTCAAGTTAGCTTCTTTAACTGAGAACTGAAAGCGAGAAAAGGCCAAACCAGATTAAAAAATATTTCAAATAAAACTACTGAAAATATTGAAGTCAGAATTCAAAAATACTCCAGTACGTATATTTCATGCTTGTGGTTCAATTTAATATTTCAAGAAATGTAGCTAATTTAATTTACTCTTTTCAAATTAGAACTCACCAGTAAAATCTGATTGCTTCTCTGTTGCTGATGGTTTTTTACTTTCACGTGATGCTTGAACTGTTGATTTCGAACCTTCTGGTGTTTTTCCTAAAATATTTCATTCAACATTTTTTTACAAAATCAATTCCATTAAATATGATTAGTGACTAACCTGAACATTCTGATGATTGAATACAATCACCATTCTCATTAAGAACATAGCCTTCTTTACAATAGCATCCTTCATTGCATGTATCATTGTAACATTTCATTGTGGTTGTGCTAACAAGGTCTTTACAAGTTTTTTGACACAATGTTCCACATGATTGGTATTCTTCATTTTCCTCGCATGTCAAAGCTTAAATAAATAAAAAGAAAAAAGAAATTATTTCTTTAGCAAACTATTCACATACGACAAAATTCATCGTTTCGCCAATATTCTATGGAATGATCTTCTTTACGGCAAAGTTCTGATAAAGAAGCAAACCATGAACAAAGAGCAGGACATTCGTGGCTATCAACTGCACAACTAGAAAACAAAAGTGTAAACAAAAAATACAGATAAAATTACAAATCAATCATTTCACGAACCTGCATGTCTCTTCCATACATTGATCATATAAAGTTGTTCGACGTTCTTGACTGAATTTATCCAAACAAGGAAAAAATGGATTTTTCGTTGACGCAGTACCATTCAAAATATGAACGCATATTTCATGAGCCCATCTCGATTTTTCTTCATCATCCTTTGGTTTACGTGACTCAACTTCGCATTTACTATTGACTTTCCATACATTCGTGTATTTTTCCTTTTGTATAATGAAGGCTTTGCTAAATTATTAGTAAAAAAAAGATTTATTTTTGATATCAGTATGAAATTAGATAAAATAAAATGTTTATTTCATTACCTAGGACGGTCATGTTTAGTGCAAAGACCCTCTAGATGGCCTTTCCATTTACCACTAATAGTTAAATATATTCTATTATCTGAAAATATTAAAATCAATATTAATATCTTTTTTGCTTCTTCTATACGTGTATTTTCCTACCATGATCCCATCTAACAATGAAATTAGTTCCATTAATAATGACAAATAACCCAGCCTTGTATATTGTAAACGCTGGATAATGTATGGGCGATGATGTCAATGCCATAAGAGCTGTATTATTAATCTGTACCGGTTTACCTGATTCCAAGTAAATAATTGTTCCTATAGAAGAAAAATATTGCATTTTACGTTGGAAAAAAATTCAAGATAGTGTTTACCGCTGATAGTTAAATGAGTTTGTAGTGAATGATGATGTTCAGTGGATGCATGATTGTTCAATACGAGACTAAATTTTTTTGCATGATGTTTGAATCGAGCTGCAATATATTCACATGAACCACTATTGACTTTCAAATATTGTTGACTAAATGTTGTATAATGTGTATTTCGTAAAATACTGCAGGTTCGCGAACAGTCCACTCGAGTACATGTCCATTGTCCTGATACACATGTACTAACAAATTAAATGAAACAATGAAAAAGAATAAGAATATTTTTTTTTTCGATAAAATTACAAACCATTCATTACAATCTTGTGTAATTTTCGACCCGTATGGAAATACTCCATTGTTAAAATTACATGTGCAATGTTTTGGATATACACATCTATTGGTCTATAAAGAAATTTCAAGTTCATATTTTTATAGTTTTATAGATATGAATAAGTAAACATACATTTTCATCACGAATCATATTTTCTGGACAATCACAACCTGATCGATATTTATGACAATTTTTCCATAGTAAATGATTTGAACATGTTTGTGGACACAATGTTAAGCTTGTTTCCGTAAATATTAAATTATTTGGACATCTAATTTTCGATTCAGTACATTTGCCACTATTACAATTTAATTGACCACGTAGACACATACTAAAAGCAAAGGAAAAGAAAGCAAGAATATTATTCTAGTACAAAAAAATCAAGTCTTATTTACCAAGTTGAACATTGACCACGTTTAACAATAGAACCAGGCTGATGATATAACTTTGTTTGCTCATCATAACATGAACAATCCGATTCTTTGCTACATTTTAATGGTTTATGTCTGCTTTGATTTGTATCATGATAATGATCTTTAATACAAACACAACCTGGGAAAAAAATGAATTGTTTTATAAATTCATACAATTTATTATTTGAAATAAAACTTACCAGCAAGACATTGTTGTCGACAGACCGAATTATGCTCATGCTCACCATCCGGATCTGAACAAGTTTTTAAACATGTAAATGGGCATTCTTCATATGTAGTTCCAACACTACATTGACCTAAAACCGATTCACATCCACCTCGCCATTGTGTATATTTCTTGGCTATATCATAACCAATCAATGCGCATGCATGAGCAAATGCTGAATGCCAATAACAATAAGCTCGAATATCCATATTAATTCGTGTAACACGTTGATCTTTGATACAAGATAAGATAAGTCCGTGAACAGGTGCACCAAATTTACAAACATTATCTCTTATTCGATGGCAATATTTTTCCTAAACAATTTAGAGAATTAAGTTTTTCAAATTATATTCAAAACATACATACCGATCTTTCTTGATTAAAATCTTTTGGTATATCTTCTTCAGAGCTACTACTAGGACTTGTGCCATTGATAAAATAGGCTTCACTAAAGACATTTGTATTATGTGTTAATTTGCCATTGGGTAAACGTAAATCATTTTTTTTGTTATAATCAAATGATCCACAGAGACCACGTATACGTTCACGATAGAACGATTCCAATGTAAGATAAACAGCATTACCATCATAGGCAATGTGCATCTCTTTCGATTCTATCAAGATGAATTGTGATGTTGCTTGACGTATAGTCATATCAGCTGTTTGAAATGGAAGTTGTTTAAGCATCTTGTCATTGAACATAATAGAATTCATATCGGATAATACTACTGTATTGATACCGTACGTAAATTTCAATTCACGTTTGAAATTTCTTTTCACGGAGGCTTCAATACGCACATGCTGTGTTGTATTATCCAAGTTCTAAATATTCAATTATACAATTGATTCGAAAGTTAAAGTACAAAGTCCATTAAACAGTTATTTTTAAAAATCGATTCTAGGACTTTCAATCATTAAAGTATTATTCGCTTTGCTGCCATCTGCTCCTTTTTTGAAAAAAAAGATTTTTTTTCTAAGAAATCGAAATGAAAGGGCAGATGTGCTAATGTGCAGTTAGCATTGTGTTAAAAGAATAACGTTAGTTTTCTGTGCTTTTTTTAGCTCATCATATTTCGCAGTTTTGTCTTCGAAACAATCGAAAAATTGAAACGAAAAAAACGATTAGGCATCTCGATTTTCACAATAACAAAAAAAAGCATTCAGTCGTAAAACTATTTGAAAAATAAAGTTGACTATACAGTAACTTGAAAATTGAAAAAACTGCCACTAAAATAATGAAAAGAACATTTCTTTTGATGATTTCGTATTTCATCGATTTAGAAACATTTTTTCATCAAAAATAATGTCCGTTTCATCAGTAGAATATTCAATTTATTCATGTTTTTCGCATAACTTATTGGATATTCTGATTAGAAAATTATTCGAAAACAATTTCATTTTTTTACCTGAACTAATAAATAATCGCCAGGCTTAACAGTGAGTAATGCTCCATCGAACGTTTCCACATGGCTGAGGCCAACCACTGAACATGTTCGCGATGCAGTTGGCTGCGAATTGCAGATCCATCCACCATTTTTGCACTGACTACAACAAAAACAAAACGAAAGATTCAAGTAAATCAAAAGAAAAAGAAAAAAAGTTTTTCAGACCATTTTTTTCCAAATCCCTTGATGATTTCATTAGCGAAAAAGATCTTCCCATGATGAAAACATGTGCACTCATCTTGAGGCACACATGCACCATTTTGACCTTCATCCATCAGTGTGCCTTTGGCGCAAACACAACCAGGATCACAGAAGCGTAAACAGTCCTTATTATCGGAGTCTACGTATGGATTCTGGCATGTTCTAGGACAACGGCTAACACATTTTGAAAATTGTTTACCGGGAGGACAGTTGTGGAGTTTGCCTTTACTAGAAATGAAAAGAAATATATTTGTTATTTGATTAAAAACAAATACTGAGCAGTTTAAATTATCATACCAATCTCTGTAACCGGACAAACACCGCAATAGAGAGAACTTTCCATTTTGTTGTGAAGTACAAGCTTGTACAACCAACAAAAAAATGAATAGCTTGCTTGCAAAGCTAAACATGATCATGTTAGCTTCTTCGTCGATTTCTGTTTTTGTGTCGATTAGAAAATTGCAGGGGTTTATATCAGACCAGAGTTAATAGCCGCCCATACAATTTTTTTCCAAACAAAAGTACGGTATTTTAGCTGGTAACATTTGGTAGAAATGATATTTCTTTTTCTCCCAAAAAAAAAGAAGATATTTCTAAAGAATATCGCTTGTAATCGATCATGATATCCTGATGGTGCGTATTTTTTTCTGATCATTTCATTCTTCTAAACTGCGCACATTAATTACCAGAAAAATACTGAAACTAGAAACTAAAAAAAACAATGGAGCCTACATCGATTCTACCATTCAAAAAAGAATACTCGATACAGAGCTACTGCGAACATTAAGACAAAATGTTACTTCCTAGTTAGTTTCATTGTATTGCAGATTTTTTTTTAAAAACAGCAATTTTTTGTATTTGATACATAGAAATCTTGAATTCAAATAGTCATTGAATTCCTTGTGAACTGCTTCGTAGTAATTTTTCAATATTGTTTCTGTATAGCGATGATCCTTAGCTGTAACTAATCGTTATGCTGCAAAAGATTTTTATGGTCATATATCTAAATTCAAAAATCTTTATGGAGTGAGTGACTCTTTAGTCTCGCTGACGTTAGTGGATATTGATATTTCTACGATTCGTTCGTAAAATAATTTAAACAATTGAATATTTCTTAGATAAACAATCAAAACGAAAGAACGATCAATATCAAATCAATTCTAATTGAATATATTGTTGATATCTATCTATATATAGTAAAAAATACAGATTTTATTTTTTTATATTTATCATTCGAATATTATTCGATTCCATGAGCATGAATTTGCATTTTATTTATTTATTATAATAACCATATTTAGAATGTTATTCTATTAGCAATTGAAAGAGAGATTTTTCGTCATTTTTTTTAAATATTAGAAGTAAATGATTAATGCCAGTTTTATTGTTTCTTTGAAATATTTTAACACTAGAATATAATTGTATTATTGAAGTTTATTCAAGCTAGATAATAATCATTTTTTTTAATTACACTGTAATGCTTGTGCACGATAGTTATTTTAGTATCAATATAAGGAACAAGTTCCCAGTTTTTTAAATTTAAGTTGAGACGAAAAATAGAGAGAAATTTCCCGTTAAGATTAATAAGCTAATTGAAAAATATCTATATTCCATAGAAGCAATTGAAATTTTTGTATCATTAATAATCCTGGACTTATCATGGTATACATGCAATAATTGCTTTTTGTCCATTACGACTGAAATTTATTGAATCGTTTTTTTCCAAAATCAGTGAACAAATATTGTTCAAGTAAACACTGAATTAGTTCTTTAAGAAAAATTGCCTTAGAGAGATTTTGTTATTTTCAAAGAGAATAAATCGTTACAAGTTTGTTCGAGTCATTTATATGTATGTGTATAGAGCGAATCATTTTATCATATTTCTTATTCATAGCCATTACATAAAACTAATTGGAAATAAAAATGCATTTCAAAAATATTGAATTGTTTTTTTTCCTTCAATCACCTATTATCAAGTTATAGATATGTATATACTTGATTCTTACAAAGTTTATTTGTTCGACAGCTGTGGTGTGATTTGTATCTTTATATGCTTATGCCTAAAAAAATAGCGGGGAGGGGTTTGAGTGTTTGAATATTGTAAGCGAACATGCACGATAGCCTGCATCCCTCCAGCATACAATAGTAGCTAAACTGCTGTACGACGTTGCGCTGCCGTTGACGCACAACGTCCTGGTTGGTTCGGTGTTTTTGCTTGTTCTCTTTCCTTTTACATAGCTGCTTGCTTCGTTCTCTTGTTCTCTTTTCTAACGCTGCTCTTGTCCTTGCTTTCTCGGTGCGCTCACTGCTGATGGTAGCGTTCGAATGGCAACAACATCGACGCAGAAACAAAGAGTAGTCGTCGTCACACAAACGAGCAATGGATGAAACTTATGCCTTTATCCATCCATCTCTATTTTGCCTAATAAATGTCGATGAAACTCTCTATAAAAACTTTCTAAAAATCTTGCATCAACATTCAATATTACATATGAGTTTTCAGTGTATATGAAAAAGAAAAGTGAAAAAGGAAAAGATAGAGAGCAAGACACAAAGAGAGAGAGAGAGAGAGAGAGAGAGAAAGGTGCATTATCTAGCTTGCATAGCTTCGTTTGTTCGCCCTTCGGATTGTGTTCGTCCTTCTTCCTTCTTTGACTTGGTGGAATACAACAAGAAAGACACGTCAAGTAAGAGCAATATATATATATATATATATGCTGATCGCAATTGACACAAGACATCTTTAGACATGTACATAGCAATTAAATTACTTTTTTATTAGTTAAATGTTTTCTATAAAACAGAGCTCATTCATTTTTTTGAAAATATTGAAACAAATAAACAAACATCGATTTATTACTTCTTTTTTCCCTTCTTTCTCAGGTATGAACGCAATGCAGGCATCAGAGACATAGCTATACTGTATTGTACATTTGCATACCGAGACAAGAGAGAGAGAGAGAGAGAGAAAGCAAGAACTACTACTGTCCGTGGTGTGAAACATATAAATTGCTTTCTTATTTCTTGTTCTCTTGCTTTCCTTTCTAGTCCCTTCTTGTCTCTTTCACTTTCACCACGCCTAGTGCGCGAGAGAGCGCGTCACTATTCACATAACTATTCTTTACTGACAATGATTTTTCTTTTTCTTTTTTGTTTAAACAAAGAGAAAGAGAGAGAGAGAGAGAGGGGACCATGGTCATGTATTTTTCTCTAATTCATATGACAATGTCATTGCCAATGTATTCTTTTCTTTTATTTAGCTTTTCGAAACAGTTGTTAAAATATAAATATTATTAAAAGCTTAAGTCTAATACATATTGATCATTAGTAAAAAAAAGATCAATACAATCAATTGAGCTCATGAATAGAAAGTTTACAATTAAATAGATAATATTCTATTGAGCATAGTCTAGCATGAAAATTTTCAATGATCCTAAAAAATGACCTGTCGGAATCTGCTAGAATTGAAGTCTGGTAAATTTTTTCAAGTTGATTATCAAGGTTCGAGTGATATTAGAATAACAGTCTAGTAGACATATGTAAAAGAAGTCTTCTTTGCCGTGAATTATATTCAAAAGAATGGTTTCGACACGTTCTGAAATAACTGTCAACAACAGCAACGGCGAGAGTAGCGTCAACAAGACGCAGTCAGTCGTCGTTATCATCTTTTTTTTTTCTTACTGTTAAGATATAAAAGAGCGAATGTCTACAATGGAAGAACGAATGCAAAGAACTTTCACCGAATGCATACAGGTGAAAATCAAGAACAAAGCATGGACCTTCTATTACAACATATTCTCTTTTTCAGTAAGGCGACCGCGCCGTTCCGTTCAATAGACGAATAGTTACAAAAAAAAGAAAGCTTTTCCTTGCTTTTGAAAATTTATGTATTGTGTATGTGTCAAGAGATACGAGAAGACAGGATGGAGACGGACGGACGAGCGGACGAAGGAAGAGTGTACACGTGTGGTGTTTTGTTCTTTCTTATGATTCCTATTTATTAACAACCGAAAAAACCTTTTTGCTTTTTCGTCGCGTCTCTCTTGTTCTCTCCCTCTTTCTCTACTACTTGCTCGTTTGCCTCTGTATGTGTCCTCTTTTATTTTCTCGTGCAAGAGAGAAAGAAAGAGAGAGGGAGAGCAAGCATTGCTTGCTCTCTCTCGCGCGCGCGTTTGCTGCTTCTCTCTCTCTCTCTCCGTGTGTCTCTCTCCTCCACCCACTGCTAGACTACTACACATCGCGTCTTCTCACCATCATCCATGCTTTCTTTTGTTTCGATACCGAGTTTTTTGCTTACACCACTTTTACATATAATGATGAGTATCATTGGCCATGATATACACTTTACGTAGTCTACAGTTAAAATATATTTTATACAATATAACGAATTTTTTTTTAATACAGAAAAACAACAGATTTATCTGGACATTACGTTTATCTCTCTTTCTCTCTCTTTCTGTTTTCTATGAGCGAGTGTGCGTGTATTGTTCGTCCTTCCCTTGTGTTGTACGTACAAAGAAGAATATAGTCGAAGATTTAGTATGAATGACGCTAGTTTAGTTTTCTGTTCTTTCCATCTTTGTTTATTTTCAAAAGAGGCATCACATTTGTTGTTTTTGTTTTTTTCCTGCTCTTTATGTATGTATGTATGTGCATGCATATATATATATATATATATATTTATTTATCAGTAGTGAACAAATGAAAAAAAAACATTAGTCGACATCATTGTCACTTATTCAATATGGCGGATTTTTTTCTTCAATTCTTTTTCGCATTATGTGAATGTTTTGTTTCCATTCTTTTTCTTGCTCTTCTTCTCTTTCGTTTAAGTATAACACAAATGAGCAATATATACACATATACATATATTTACTCGAAAATTTGAGGGATAGAAAGGATGCGAGAAGACTTTTTCTCATTTTGACCTCGATTGAACATTCGTCGTCGCATAATTATTCTCTTTTCTCGCTCTCTCTCTCTCTCTCTCTCTCTCTCTCTCTTACTCGAGTAAGCATACGCGCATAGCGCTCTATCCTAAAAAAAAGAGTGTGTTCTCCCGCTCTCTGTCTCTTTCTCTCTTTCGGCGCGCGCATAGCGCAATGTGATCATCCATCATTGCATAGCATACAGAGAGAAAGAGACGTAGAGAAGAAAACCGTAATGATCGCTTCTCTCCTTCAGCAAGCAAGAAGAAAGACAGAAGAGAGAAGGAAGACGGCGGCGACACAAGAGAAAAAAACAACAACAGGCGCGCGCTTTTCTTACGCACAAACAATTGAAAATACACAACTCGAATTCGGAAGGCGGTAAACTTTTTTCTCACTCATGCTCTCTCTCTCTCTCTCTAGATGATCTTCTCACCAATTACAACGATGAATACAGCACCGTTAATTCCACCACGTGTACAATCACCGTCATTTATTCGTAAAAGAAATTTACCAACTCCGCCTCCTTCTTTTGCTGATGTCAACGATTCATCATCATGTTCTTCTTCTTCTTCTGTTTCTTCTGCTTATTCGACAACTACAACTACTAGCAGCACAACTCTTAGTGACAATAATAATACAGTAGCATCGTGTGATTTATTAAATATAATAACTGATGCTCGTTTTCGTCCCGTATTTCAAGCTATTGACGAAATAAAACGACGTAAATGTCGACCAGATCTCGAACGTATACTTAAATATGTTGGAAAACGATATGCTGGTAGTAATATTTCATATCAACGTGATGAAATACTTGTGATACTTGAAGATTTACTTAAATTAGGTCTTATAACAAAAGTATTTCATAAAGGTGGTTTTACTATAAGAATTAAAAATGAAAAATATGCTAAACTTATCGAAAAAATGAATGTATGTTATAGTCAAAAAACACCAACAGCAACGCCAATGAGTCCTCATGAAGCAATGGCGGCTGCTGCAGCTGCTGGTACTATTAGTTTCAATGATCAAAAATGGCCAACAACAAAACAATATTTATTAAATTCAAATGAAATAAATAATAATGGCCATCATCGTATACGTGAAACACCCTCACCAGAATTTGCTGTATTTAAAATGGGTAAGAAAGACAAATCATTCGTTTTCTTTTGTACTGTTCAACATATTAGAGTTACTACGAGTTGATTACATAATGGAGTCGCACTCATCGTATGATGGTAGAGGGAAAAGAGAAAAGAAGAAGAAGAAGCAGAAGAAAAAAAAAGAAAAGAACGAGTAAAATCTTGCTTGTCGATACTCTCAACTTACTTATCCTATAGGCTATGTTTTGTTTCTCAACATATCATTTTTTATCTGCACAGATTTGATATAAAATTGTAATGAGAAGTCGAATGTTTTAGAATCACCATCATCATCATCGTCATCACCTGTATATTCGTCTAATGATCAAAATAATAATTCTGAAAAATTACCGATGATAAAAGAAAATACTCTTAAAAATGGATCAATTATTAATCCATCAACATCAACAACAAGATCAAATAATAAACGAAGTCGAAGTCAAGTAATATCATCATCAAATGAAAGTAAAAAACAATGTTTAATCAAAACATCGGATTCAATTCTCTCTTCAACTCCTCCTCCTACTCTTCCCATTGTTAATAATCCTGATGAACATTTATTTCGTAAACCGTTAGTAACATACAATAATTTACCACCTATAACAATTGAACAGCTACTTGGATTACGCGGTGATATACCTGATGTTCATAGTTGGTCAACAAATCAATTAAATGAATTTTTTTATCAACAAGGATATGAATATGCATCGATTGTATTAAATAAACTTCGCATCGATGGAAATAAATTGTATGAAATTAAACGAGAACAAGTATTTCACATGTCAACACTTAAAATTGGTAGAGCACTTAAACTATGGAATGTTATTGAACAGATACAACAGAAATCATTATTATCTTAATGTTGGAATAATTTTTCTTTTTTTCTTCTTTGTGTGTTTATTTCTTTATATACGTGTACCTGTATGTATGTTGATTAAAGTAAAATACAGATTTGAGTCTTTCCAAAAAAATAAAAAGAAGTTTTCTCTTCTTTCATAAAAAGCTCTTCAATCGTTACACAATAGTTTACCTCACTTATAGAGAAGTATTGATGCGTGATAAGAGCTTTCATAAGATAACTAGAATTCATCATTGTTCGAATCAAATTCATATATCTAATGTATTTATTTATTTTTCAATCTGTGCCAATATAAACGATAGAATAAACAGAAAACCACCGAAAAAAAAAGAGACGTTAGATTATTAAATCGATTGGCTGGTTTCTCGCATAAATGTATCATCTGTCAATGGACGTCGACATCGTTTAATGATGTTTATTTATCTTTTTTTGGTGCTAGATATATTTACTATTCGTGTTTTAATGATAAACAAATCTTCAAACTATCCTACTGATTTCCATTAGATTATGTATGTTTGAGACGTTGAGGTTATTACTGATTTCTAGTTCGTTGAATTTTAAGTACACTCATATTAAGCTTTGTAATATATTCTTGTGTTCTAAAGGCAAACCAGATTGTATAGAAATAAAAAGAATAGATGAAGAGGAAGACACTGTATTTGACAATTGGCTTCAAATGTCATCGTAGATTCCTGCTAGATAGAAGCGATATTTGAGTAAATCATTATAATGTAGAAACGATTATATTAAAAAACAAAGTTCTCATTTATTTTTACTAAGATTCTATACAAGAAGTGAACCCATTCGTGACAGTGTTTGAAGCAGCAATGGGCCTACAAACTTGTTTGTAATATTAACCACGAAGTAAGTGGTGCAGGAAATGCGGGAGGTACATTAAGAAGTTCTTCCTTTAGAAAAGAAGACATTCTTCGAAAAATTAAAGGAAGAAGAGTGAAAAATATTTACCTTAAAACCGGATGCATGCAGGTTTGTCGCAGAACGCTTCATCTATTCAATAGTGTATATACTTTATTATCATACTTTGATGAGTACCCTGAGTAAACAAAATCCATGAATTTCATAATTTCTAAGCAGATTGTACTATGCCAACATCAATTCCATTGATATTTTTGTATCGGATGACAACCGACTCTATGTATTAGTTAGGTTCACGATACTTTTTTCGTATCAGCCTTAAAATGTAACTGACATAAGTTTTATTTAATAGGATGCTTAAAGATTCATGCTTGACAATTCCAGATGTTTCTTTCCTTTTCTAAATACTATTCGTATTGATGTTGCGTGATTATCTATTTATGAAATCTATCAATAATTTATTGAGACATGATAGTGAAATTCAAATGAAACCTTTCTTTTTATTGCGATTTTGTTGAACAAATTCAATAGCTAATATGACGATCAGATAGCAAACGTTAACAAAAATAAAATCTGAAATATTCTCAAATAAAGTCATTGAGTACAAAGGAAACATAACTCGCGATTTTTTCTAAAGAATATCTTTTTCTATTTTTACTCGCATCTTTATTCATGCAATTGTTTCCTGATATTTCTTCAGCGGTTATTTCCGAAGAACAGATAATTCTCTACAAATGTATTTCACACTATCAAACATGAAATCATAAATACCGCGCCAAATAGTATGATAAACAGTCTTTTATTATAGGACACGTGACAATTCGCATATTAAGATTTCCAGTGAACAACGTACGGTTTCAATACAGTAAACAAACATCACTAAATTATTGTAGCCGCTAAGAGACAATAAGTGATCCATTGAATTTCTTTCTTTTCGAATATGATCAGTTCAACGACTTAGATATGCTATTTAGAAGAATTTTGCATTTGATAATATTACATGAAAGTTGAATGATTTTTATTATGGTCACTGAAAATTCGTCTCGGAATCATTCAAATACTACTTTAAATTTTATAACTAACACTGGATCTATGTTCATTTTCTGTAAGAATGCTTATTGGCATATCAGGAGGATTCTATGCTAGTTCATGACACAATTTAAACATTAGCATTTTAACAACAATAATATATGATTTTACTTTCGCTGACAGTTTAGATAATTAAAAGAAAGGATATGATCTTTAAAAAAATTTGTATAAATTTTGCTCATAATTTCTGCTATTCGACTAATGATAAATTTATCTGCATGACTAATTTCAGGTGAACTTTTTACCATGAAAATAACCAGAAGTCTTCGAACATTTATTCATTTATTTTAACGTCGATTATCTTTATTCTGCTTTTTTTTTCTTTTTTTTCTTATAAAACTTGAATTATATATTGTGCTGGATTAGTTGGCTTATATTCCATTCTATTTAGAAGTTCTATTTCGTTAATAAGATTTATTAAGTTTTCCCTTTAAATACACTGCGTCTTACTAACAAGAAAACTTTTTTTCCTTTGAAAAACAATTAGATTTCATATTTTCTATTTATAGTGTTATTTGTTCTATTCATCTATTTTTTAGTTTCTGAAAAATATACAAAGATCATCGTTTATGTTATTAAGCACCATGTATGTATATATATTTAAATAAATGTTAAATCACTTTTCATTATATAACAAGAAAAAAAGAAAAACAAATAAACAGTAAACCCAAATAGAATGTGCATATACACAATCACCCCTCTAACGAAAGACGTTGAATTCAAGTACAGGCAGCCATAAATCGATAGAAATCAGTTTTATAAGAGACAATGACAAACAATTTCGATTTTTTCACGAAACGTAATTCTTTCAATTGATCAGAAAATCGATTTATTGTATCGTGAAAACGCGTTGGAATTTGTTCAATTGTTAAACGCAATGATTTATAATAAGATACTTCATCTTCAATACATAATGTTGATATGAGTGTTGTTAAAATTGAATCTGGCACGTCAAACACGAATATTTCAATACGACTTTTTGATGTAAATAATGTTGATATTGACGAGAATTTATATTGAAGCTTAAATTAAAATAAAAAGTTTATTTTCGAAAACAAAAATCATAGAATGCTTTACTTGATTTTCAATTTTCTTTTTTGATATTGATTTATGCATAGCTTCAATGAAATAGAGATAAAAATTTAATTGCGCACCAGCACTAACTGGTTCACTATTCGCGTTTAATGATGATGAAGATGAAACATTTTTTATTGAAGTACCACTGGATGTACTTAATATTTGTGGTTGCAATGATTGTTCAGTATCATTGAACAGATTAGATGATACTCCACTATTATTTATATTATTGAGATTTGTATTATTGC
The DNA here is from genome assembly GCA_905331475.1 of Rotaria socialis. NCBI lineage: Eukaryota > Metazoa > Rotifera > Eurotatoria > Philodinida > Philodinidae > Rotaria > Rotaria socialis. The sequence goes on from CAJNYU010002723.1 coordinate 18,806, forward strand.
TATCTGTTCGATAGTATTGAACAATTTGACCGCTGGAAAAACGTTTATCATTGAAAACTTTACCATTTTCATACATACGAAAACGAAAACCTTCATCAATTGAATCATCTCTACCATAAATTAGGTAAGTATAACCACATGAGACACAATATTGATCGAGAATTTCGAAATTCTATGAGAAAAAAACATAAATTCTATGAGATTAAAATTTAATATGACACGAGGATGGACAATTTTTTGTTGTAAGAAGACAAAGAGGTCGGAACGAATCGTGATTCTTGATTGAAGGAATAGAACTTATAAAATTCTTATTCTCATTGAAAGCTAGATAATATTGATGATTCTTAAAGTTTATCGAGGCAATTCCTTAGGGCCTAAAGCATGAAGTATACATGTAATCGATATTGTATAGCTCATCGCGCAAAACGAACATTATTAAAAAAGAAGATCACCGAACTGATTGTATTCGAAATAAAAGTTATTCATATGAAAATTTGAATATCTTATAAATGACACTTTCGATAATATTGAATTTGTCAATCATCATTTCGGCAATGTCTCTTTCGGCGAAATCTACATTGATCCTTGTAATCGTTAGATTCAGTATACTAATTCAAAACAAATCGAATGGAAACCCTCTGGAGAATATAATTTTCGTTTCTAAGAATCGTTGATCAATTGAAACGAGCTATCTTATTTATTTTTCGTATCTTTTGTTTATCTTCTCACTATTCGATATCATAATATTAAAAAGCCTTAACTTGATAAGTTCTTAGCTTTTTCTTTTTAAATGGATTGTGTATGGACTGGCAGACAGATCAATTCTTCACTATCGATCATGCCTGATATCTTGAACATATAGTATATTTGTAGACATTCACAAAAGCTTCTCCTGGGAAGAAATCTGATTGTTAATAACATTACTGAAGACAGGTAAGTCTCCTGTAGACTAGCGGTTAAGTTTCTACTTGACATCTATTCTCAATAGTATGTCTCTTCGAAAAAGCTATATAAAATGTTTACTATTCAACGTGAACATCTGAACATATCGATATTACAAGTATATAAGCAATACTTTAAAATTCTCTGACATTTACCGATGGTAATTCATAAAAAGTATCAACGCCAATACCATTCGTAACAAGATCATGACGAAGTCGTAATAAATCGATAGTATGATTGCCCAGACAAATCACTGTATCACAAGGCTTTGTATTATTCTATTGAATAGATTGGAAATTCAAAAAGAAAAAAAGCTTAAAATTCCAAACGAACTATTAAACGATTTGAAATTGTTGTTAGCGTGGTGGAATGTTGAAGAAAACGTTCCATATCAAAACTCACACCGACAATATGAGGTAAATCATTAGAAAGTGTTTTTTGAGATGGTCGCCGAAAATGTGCAAGCTATAATAGATTATTGATTAGTAATTGAGACGAAAAAAAACAAATCTAACAAACATACCAATGGATCATATCTACCACCGCCAGCGTAGACTTCATAAACAGATCGTTTCTTTCGTTGTACAACAGAAGCTAATTGAAATATAAAACCGGAAAATGTATTTATATCTAATATGGGATTAAGTGTCATAAATCGCAGTGTTAAATGTATCTAAAATAGACAAGAAATAAAATAATTAAGGAAAAGAAATAGATTCAAATTCGTACAGGCATGGTAACACCAAACCAGCGTGCATATTGAACAATTTTTTCTAATTCATCGACAATATTTTTCAATAATTTTGAACCCTAAATGTAAAATAAATAAAAATATGTTTTTATTTGTTTAACATCAATTCTGACCTCAGTTTTAGCTTTACTAAAACCTTTCAAATGTGTTATGATTTCATCGAAGGGCCCATCTTTATCCAATAGTGTTTGAATGCGATTTGCTGTTTGTTCACTGATACCATTTTCAATTAAATGCATAGCTACTGTTGTATTTGTCGAATCAAATCGACTCTAAATGAATAAAAAATACAAAGAGAATTAGATCAAGCTCATAATTATGTAGCATTATTATACTTTATTAATGGCCGCTAAAATCGAACTAATCTTATCAATAGGTACATCGAAAAAGATTAATATAGAACGTAGCAATTGACTATGATTTAATCGGATAAATACATTTCGTTTCTTAATGTGAAATAAAATAATGACGTTTTTGTTTCTTTTTTGAAAATCTTTACCTTGTGTAATTGTAATTCTTCGATTACATCCTGACTTACAGCTAATATTTCAGCATCCGGAAGAAAACTTGTCGAAAAAAAAAATATTAAATTATTTTATGAAGTATTCTAAAATTTTCTCACGTTGATTGAGTGAATATAATATCAAAACCGCATTCAGTTAATTCTCGTGGATGCATTTCTGTAACGCCTTCACGATAAACACTTCCGATTTGATAACATTTCAATGTTGTTAAACCATTTAAACCGTGATGAGATACACATCGAGCAATAAAACGAGCTAAGGGAACCTACAGAAAAATCGTATAGAGTTTTTTTTTCTCCAATAAATGCAACACTTGAAAGTGATTAGTAAGTCATTAAGGTTTTCTTACTTTTGAATCAAATGCAAGTGAAACAATGAGACCAGTTGAAGATATAAATTTTAAATTTGAGCATTCATTTTTACTATAAATCGATGTATCTGGTATAAATATTGGTAAGCGCATAAGAAAAGCTCCGTATTTTTCAAATATCCGAATAAAACTATTGCGTATACTGGCATAAACACGTGAATCTCGATGAAATATCTCTAACTAAAAATAATGAATGCAAAAGTTAAAATTCCAAAATAAAATTTCATCGAAAAACCTTATTAAAATCAATTTCTATATCGGAATCAAATGTTGCATCACGTGCAATATTATTTTTTCTTTGAAATAATTTTGTGATTGTTTTTCTATAATAGAAAGATTGTAAATCATTATTTGTACTATTGATCATTCGATCTAATAATTGTTCGTATTGTTCTTCTTGTTCAAATGGAATTATATTTGATTCTAATAATGTATTTGCACTTGGCCTTTTGTCCGATTCATGATTAAGCATCTGTACAACTAATTCATACTAGAATATAAAATCTAAAATTTCGCGTGTTTTCTTCTTATCGAAATTTACATGACGTGAAAATGATTTTTGACGAAAATGATTCGGTACGTTAATTTCTGGACGACGTAATTCACATAAGATTTTTGCACGTTCCATCGATGTATTAAACGGATAACACATTTCAAAAAATGTTACACCCAAACTGTATATATCAACTTTCTAATTAATAGAAAATAAACTTTTTAAGAAATGTTTGTTTTTAACGTTTTCAACTGACTTCAGTCGGAGCTACACGCGGACCAGTTAATAGTTCTGGTGCAATATAGAATGTTGTGCCAACCGGGGTACTTATAAGTCCACCATCTTTGATTTCTAATGACCAACTTGATTTTTGATCTGGATGTAGTTGTGATTGTGTAGATGAATCAGAATAGCCCTATTGAACGAAAAGAATATGAGACAATTTTTGATTGAAAACAGTTATCTGAGGTCACTAAACTTCATTGTAACAGAATTTATTTGCTTAGTATAGAAGAAATTTTAATAGAAAACATTTTAAATATCCAAATATATCGATGATTTTCATAAGATTTTGTCGAGTGTAAGAGTCAATTTTAATGACTTTTATTTTGCACATAGTGTATATAAAATTAAAGCTTACGGATAGTTTGCTGATAGTTGCAAGGCCAAGATCTCCGATTTTTGCATGTCCATTTGAATCAAGTAGGATATTTCCTGGTTTTAAATCTCGATGAATAATTGTCTATGAATAAATTCAATTGAAAAATACTTTCGAAAATTAAAAATACGGTTTGAATTACTTTGCTATGCATATGCTTAAGACCGTCCAAGATTTCACGTAATAACATCCAAATCATTTTTGGCTTTTCTTGTAATATTCCTCGGTCTATTAACTGTTTTAATGTATTTCCTTCACAATATTCCATCTAGATAAGATAATTATAATTAAATTAACATAAATATGTGCATGTTTTTTGCTGTTACTTGTATAAATAAAACTCGTTGGATACAATCATCAGCATTATTGTTGACGGACGATGACGAACTTGACTGATCATTTTTCTTTCCTTCGATTGGATTTTCCGATTTCTGAAAACAAAATACAAAATATATTGAATAATATTTTTCTGGTAAAATGCTTTTCAAGCTATTTTATAAGCAATTTTAAATCGCATATACCTTCGAATATTTAACTGCGCATTCATATTAAAAGCAAATGAGTAGCTTTTTATTTTTTTTCCGAAAGGAACATGTGTCTTCTGTTCAAATCATTGTGGTTTTATAAAAGTCACGATGGTTAAGATTCGTGAATTAGATCTGTGCAGTGTAAATAACATTGTAATTTGTTTTCGCTAACTCAATGTCGGACTGCTCCGTGTGGGATATCACACAAATATTGATATTCGAATTTCGACATGGAATTAGTGAGAGTATAGTTCTATCTTTGGATAGGAACGATGATGTGATTAAAAAAAAGATTCAGAGAAAAAATTATCTCTATGCGCAAGTTAAAATCTTTGTCGACAGATGAGTTTTTTTTTGGCGAGTACTTGAAGTTCACTAAAAAGGCTACTATAAAATGTAATACTAACAATAATATCCATTTCCGAGGGATAGGTAGTCCGTCTATAGAAGGTTCTAGATAATGCTTGGGATAGGTGTGCACTGGATGCTACATTCCCAGGGATAGCCGCGTTTCATCACTAAGTAGAACAGCTGGTGGGCACCGTGTTGAACAACCATAATGATAATAAGCAACTATTCATGGTTATGCTGAAATGAGTGCATAGTTATCAAGCAATTAATCATCCTCATAGATATATTATAAAATTAAGTCAAATGTAAAAATGATTCTAAATAATTCCATTGTAAATCCTCTAATATTTTTTTCTTTTTTGATTTTCTAGAAAAATTGTATTACCATTCTAAAATACTGCGAAGTAAATGAAGTTCTTTAAAACAAGAATAAGAAAGACTGGAAATATGCAAACAGTACACTTACATCAGCATTATTGTCGCCATGCTCAAATACAATCATATCATCAGTTCTTTCAACTCGATGAAACGTTCTATTCAAAAGCAGCAAATTATTTAATTTAATTTGTCCCTTTCATAAAATCAAACCTTGTGTCAAATACACCACTTTCATCATCGGATGGCGTTGATGATGTGGTTGCACTTGATGAACTACTGTCTTCATTTTCTTGTCCATTTTCAATCAATATATCTGGTATTAATCCATGCAGATCATTTCTTAAACTATCTTCTTTTATAGATTTGCTTTTCCGAGGTCGGCCTGATTTAGTTGATGGTAAAGAACCGCTCGAAGATTTACTTTGATTTGGCAATGACATTTGTTCAGTCCATGTGCTGTAATATCTATAGGAAAGAAAAGAAACAGAAATTTTCTTTCTGCTTTTTTTTGGAATAGCGTATGTCTATTGACGAGAGTTTACCTAACAATATTTTGATGATTTAACTTCGAAAGTAGTTTAACTTCTCTGGTAATTTTTTTATTCACTTGTTTATTTGCACTTTTAAGAAGAATTTGCTTCACAGCATAAAAACATCCATCTAATTTGTTTTGCACCTAAATTATTTTGATTTTCGAATTTTGTTTTCCTTTTTTTGAATATTATTCGTTTTACTTTAAAAACATGACCAAAGCCTCCTCGGCCAATCATTCCAATAACTTCAAAATCAGACTTAAGACGAGATTGTGCTGAAACAAGCATTTCGTCATTATTGCTATTCGTTGAACTATTATCACGATCTAAAAAATTTTCATGTAATCGAAATAATTTATTTCTAATTATTCTCTTACGATCCGTTTCGGAAATCATCGTATCGAAATTTGTCTGTGATTCAACGCGATTAACAAGAAATGGATCGACTGATAATTGTTTTACTGATTCGCCATTGGCACATCTAGACAAAACAAAAAGTTATTTCCATGATTTTTCATAAAACATGCCTTTGTAAAAAATCTCGAAATTCATCAGATAACGTTGATGGTGCATCAATAATACAATCATGCGTTCGACCAGTGGCCAAATTTAGTAGAAGTAAACCCTATTCAATTAAAATACACGTATAACAATGTCTATCGCAAAAACGTCCAAGTCAAAATCTCCATCCAGCTAAACGCTGAAAGCGGTTGACTTGGTTCTTTCAAAAAACGAAGTCAATTTGATTGCCTACTAATATTTGTTTTTAAAACATTAGAACATTATACGATAGTGTATTAAGTTTTGCTGAAAACAAAAATTTATTGCGAAACTTAGTTTTATCGGGCAAGAGTTTTTCTCCAAAAAACGATGGCTAGAACTTCTAGGGTGTAGATTTTGACTTGTGCAATAGAGTTTTGTATAAACCATTTTACCATATCATAAATATCATTTTTGGTTGAACCATGTAATGATCGCGGAAGTTGGGATTCGTGAAATAAGATATGTAGATCGTTTAATCTAATCATATAAAAAATAATTTTAAGAATAAAAATAATGATCAAACCTTCGAACAAAACTTGTGCGAGTTATTTTAATTCCTGTTGTACAGAGATAAACAGATTTCGTCTAGAGAGAGAGAAAAACGGAAACTTTCATGATGAATTAAAAGCATAGTTTTACATTTATTGCACGATGAATTATGGATTTTGAATGCAAAAATAGCAGTACTTCACAAAGTGATATTGCAATTTTCTTTAACAAAGATTCCGATACGGGACAATAATTAAATACTTCAAGAGAACTCGCTTCTGGCCAATCGGTTAAAACCTATTAAAAGACAAAATAAAATTTGGTCAACATATAAAAAAAAGACGAAAGAAGCCATCATGATTTACTCGAAATGTATAAGTAGCCGTATCATGAACCAAATATTGATACGCAACTATTTTACATAGTAAATTATGTCTTATATTAAGTAAACGTCTCATATCATTTTCGATATTTCCTATTTCACTGCGATATTGTGCAAGGAAATTTTCTAGATCAAGTGTTTTATCATCGTTTTGTACACTTTCAAAATTCCATTCATAAAGACAATAAACATTTGCTGAATCGCCATCAGTGCATATATACGATGTATTAAGTATTTGATCGGATATTATTGGATGCATTTCTTTGTATAATACGTGACCACGACGTACGCTGACTTCTATTGGATTTTCAAATTTAATTATAGTTTCTGACATGATACGAGCTAATTTAACAGGTTTTGTTGATGATACGTCAGACTGAAATATATAAAAATAAACATTCTGAGAGTGTCAAATTAAAGAAGACACAAAGAAATTTAAATTTCGACACCGATAAAGGAAAAAGACTGAAGATATTTTGATTGACATTTCATTGATTTCTTTAAGTTACCTGTAGTTTCAAGATCATACAATAACGCTAAATCCGAACACTTAAATCTACAAATTTTATTCGACTTTTAGTAAAATCTCATAATTTATCGGTGTTTGATTACATAAGAATATTTTAGTTACTCTTAAAAAATTTGAGTTCTTTAAAAGACTAAAACGAAATTATTCACCTGTCTATATCGTTGTTTTTCTGCTTGTTTTGAATGTTCTTCTCGAATAGCATTAATTTCTCGTTCAATTTGTTGATGTTCCTAAATACAAAATTATGCGACCAATAGTTCATTTTTTGTAGTCAACAAACATCATTCTCGGGATTTTGTTCAGGTGACACTTGTATTTGAGATGGTGGCCGTCGTTTGGTACGAAATTCGTCTAAAAACGTTTGCGCATAATGTGCCAGTAAATAAATCATTTCCTATAAAACAATATTGAATTATATGCCATGAAATAATAATATATCTCTCTATATATTTACTCCTCCGGTATAATTTTGCGCTTGAATTCGAAGTTCTTTTTCGCATCGTTCTAAAGCTTCGATAGGAAAATTTTTTGGATTGGCTAATTCTAGTTTAGGAACTCTAAAATATTTCGAATTAGATGATCAGTTGAATGAAAGAATAAAACTCATTTACTCATTGGGATAGTTTGCTGTTTCTTGGACAATTAAATCAAATGTTGGATCATTTATTTGTTGTATTATTGTGCTATCGGATCGTACCGGTGTGAGTGTCAAAATAAAATGAGGCGGATATAAACGTTTGTCGCGCTTGCTACGACGATCCTTCAAAGCATTATTATAAATTGCGCTCAGAACACGAAGTTCGTTTTCTTGAGCATGTTTGAGATTTGACTCCATCTTGTAGACGGAGTGACTCAAACTATAGGTTAAACATTAAAACCGAATATCTAAAGAAATTTTCAAAACAAATTGCAACACATTTTCGAAACATTCTAATAAATTATATACTGCAGATTTTTAGTTTTTTCTTATTGTTGAATAACTTGTCCAATCAATAATGTTTTTCAAACTTGTTTTTCATTGGATAAATCTGTTGTAGCTGCTCTTTAGTGTGTATATTAACAGTGTATGATGCTCGATAAATTTTTCACAAAATGATGCTTGAATACAAAAGAATGAATCGAATATTACATTCTTTTATTGGTGTCAGTCTATTATTTATTTTCATTTTTCTTTATATTGGTCTTCGCCCAATATTCATACTTGCTAGTGTAACTTTAGGAATATTTCTTGCTGATTATTTATTAATTCCATTTGTTTGTCTTTATCAAGCGTTCATTCAATGGTTACCTTTATTATTTGAATTAAATATTTTCAATGGAATATTAATGGTAACTCGATTATTTCATTTTTCAAAATTCTGGTCCATTACTTTGCTTAGTATTAGTATTATACGAAGTATTATTCTTATTTATTATCGTCATTTGCCAATCAAGGATCATCATCGTTTATACATAGCAAATAAAATTCAATTAATATCTAAATTTATTATAGAACAATCAAAAGATATTTATCCTCGTTTCATTCAACTATTTCATACTAGTGACGATAATGATTTGGATAAATTTCAATTAGAACAAATCAATTCTGATGAAAATGTTATCTATGAACATGATGAAACTATTCAACGTTTTCAAAAACTTGCTGATGAACTTTCATCGCCAACAATATCCAATATTGATTGTTCAATGAATTCAACACCACCTATTCGTCGTCATCATCAGCGTCTTCTTCAACACAGCGAAAATGAACCTTTATCACGAACACCAATAACACCAGTTCACACAGATTTACCTAGAGGAAAAATTTTACATTCAACTATCAATGGATCATATGCGGGACCGATGACAAGAAATCGTACCAGGACTGGTGGTAAACCTTCAATATTAAAATCACCAGGGACAAACAAGACACCAGTAGATTCGACTTTCATAATTTCCAAATACAATGATAATAATTAAAGTCATTTATCCTAACAGGACAGATATTTTTCTATTGATGCTCATTTAATGTCTGATATTTCTTTTTTTCTATTTTTACTCTGTCAAAATTAATTAAATAAATATAAGAAAGATTATACACTAGATACACTTTAAATTACCAAAACAACGTTAAAAGAAAAAAACGTCAATTTGATGAATATGTCCTTTAATGTTTGTAGTTAATGCATTTAATATTTAGTAACTGTTCCCTGCATGTTATTTATGATTCGAATGATAGACAAAATAGCTTTTTTTCTATGTTGGATCCAATTTTAAATGAGAACAGTATCAAAATGTTTGTAGATTTCTTCATGAACTCGAAAATATTAGACACGATTATAGATTCCTGTTTAAGAGTACGTTGAAATATTTAAAAAAAAGCGTGTCGAGTACAAATCTTGATTTCTATCCGAACAAAACTTCTACGGAAATAGTTTTAATATTCTAACTAAAAAGCTTGTATGAGATGTATCCTCAATGATATGTAGATTCGCTATTATTTCGATCGTTGAAGAAAATAATTCAATATTTATATTTTCAAATAGAAGTAGACAACAAACGCAATATTTTATGTACTCAAGGTTATCCAGCATTTATAATAACAGTGATATGATAAAACTAAAAAATTCAGGTTTATTTTGCAAGATTACTATTTTTCTTCGCTATTTGATTGTTAATTCACTGCATCATTATTCAACATGGCTAGCATACAGAACAATTAGATTTGACTTTGGAAAAAATGAATCTAACCGAATAAAATTAATTTATATTATTTAAATGATAGAAGGTCAATAGAAAATATACATATCTAAAAATAGTTTACGTTGAAACTATTACACATTTATATCTTGATATAGATAAGAAAAAAGACAAATAATACGCAAATTGAAGTTAACAATTATCACAAGTAAAAATAATGCGTTCTTCAGCACTGTTGAAACAGATTGCACCGGTTTGTAATTTTTTTCAAGCTTACTCGTCTTTCCTATTAGAATATTATTATTATATAGCTTGTAAGTCGTACATGGTACCGTCTTAGTTCAGTAACGGCGCATTCGGAATTACTACTTCATACTGACCCGGTTCTTCCAGTTATTGATTTTTCATCATTTGCAAGTAAAAATGATACAAATGATTATCCTCGTGATATAATCGAGAAACTAGCAAATGCCTGCGAACATGTTGGATTCTTTTATGCTATTGGTAAGTTCTTATTTTCTATTAAAATCTATAGGAAAGAAACAATGGTTCTTCTCGAATAATTTAGGGCATGGAATATCGAATGAATTACTTCAACGAACACTATCTGTAACGCGTCAATTATTTAATCTTGATTCTAAAATAAAAAATCAATATGCTTCTCGTTCATTTGTTAATTCGCCCAAAGTCGGTAATCTATTAGGTGGTCTCGGTCGTGGCTATCAAAGTGTAGGAGAAAATGTTACAAATTCCCTACGTGACCGTCACGAAGGTTTTGATCTCTATCGTGAATTAGACTCAAATCATCCAGCACGTTTGCAATTCAATAAGAAAAACTCGTCAAATAAAAACCTACCTGATTATCGTGAAATGGCAATTGGGTGGAACCCATGGCCAAAAGAATTTCCATTATTTAAAGAAACGATAAATGAATACAAGTCAGAAATGTTACAAGCTGGTGCACGCGTAATGCGTGGGATTGCTCTTTCATTGAATTTGCCATTAAATCATTTTGAATCAACATTTAATGATTCGTTTTGGGTAAAATCATAGTCCAAAGATTTGTTTTTGCACCTATCTACTTCGTTTAATATTAGGTTATTCGATGTATTCGTTATCCATCGGTATATCCAGAGGACATGAAATCACCAGAATATGGTCATGGATGTGGCGAACATGCCGATTATGGTTGGTTAACATTTGTTAATCAAGATCTTGATTCACGTAATTGTCTTCATGTTCGTACTAATGATACATCAAAAGCAACATACGTATCAGCTGATCCGATTGTTGTTGAAGAACAAATCGCTTTAACATGTAATATTGGTGATATACTTGCATTTATTACTAAAAATAAATATCGTTCAACGCGCCATTGTGTTGTTAATCCTGTTAAACCAGCTCGAGAACGTGTTTCTACTCCATTCTTTTTTGAACCAAATATTGATGCCAAATTACGTATTAATGATACAACTCCGGAATGTTATTATGGAGAATATTTAATAAATAAAGTTCGAAATAATTTCAATTATGATAATAATCAAACTCAATGATTATTTGATAAAATGTATATATTGATTTGTCTTATCAAGTCATTGAAAATTTGTTTACATCAACTAAATCCTAAACTTATTATTGAAGTTTTGTTTTCTAAAAATGAAAGCGATTCTCTTATTTTTTTTGTAATGCGACCGTATGTTTTTTAAGGTTTCATTGAATATGATTTGATTGATCAATAAAATATTTCATCAGATAACTAAAATATGGCACCATTTTGTTCTGCTAATTCTAATTACCAGTTTTTATCTTAGCGGGAATCTATTCTTTTCATATTGTTATTTTGAGCATCGGGTTTGAAAACTATACTATATAAATAATAGCTGATCTCACCGGGTGCATTTGTTTACGTAGTTGTAAACGAAATGAACATTGATTGATATGACGAATACTAACAAACGCTGACGCTGAGCATGGCAACTATCTTATGAAAAGGTCATAATAAAGAAGCCTACTTATTCATTAGTGCCGGAAGAACTCATAAATAACTGGTCTTCATCAAAGAAAACTACACTAGTCAATGACCTTGACTTCGATCTGTCCAGATTCTTGTTTTTCTTCAACATCAGACAAGATTCTTTTGTCATTCCTTCTGTACAAGATTCTTGCCTGAAAAAACAGATCTTGTCTTTCTGGCAAGCTTCTTGTGTTCTTGCAATCTTGTCTGATTCTTGTTTTCTTACAATTCTTGCCATTTTCGAACAAATTCTTGCAATGCAAATGAATTTCATTTAGGCATCCATACGGTTGCCTCCTTTCGGTCCTATTATATTTTAATTTCAAATAAAAAAGTGCAAGAAAAGCACATTACATGTGCAAGGAAATATACAATAAACTCGTAATACGTACAAAAAAAATTAAGAAAGAAAAGAAACAAAAAACACTTGAACAAAACTGTCTATTTAAAAAATATATCTGTTATAGTTCGTCCGCGTCATCTAGAAAAAAAAGAAGTAATATTCAAACTTCTGTATATTTATAAGTATATATATGTCGTATCGAAGTTACACCGGTCGACGAAGTTATAACTTCGACGCTCATAGCTATCGAAGTTATTGTTAATTCACTTATCAATAAATAATTTGCCAAAATGAATATTCTGATGCTGAATGTATGATAAAAAATTAAGTCTTTTCTAACAAATACTCATTTATTTGACGATATCGTTAAATAAATGAGTTTTTGTTAGAAAAAACTTAATTTTTTATCATACATTCAGCATCAGAATATTCATTTTGGTAAATTATTTATTGATAAGTGAATTAAAAATAACTTCGATAGCTATGAGCGTCGAAGTTATAACTTCGTCGATCGGTGTAACTTCGATACGACATATATATATATAATCATATTGTAACATTTGCGTCGCTTTCACGTATATTTATTAAATGCCTGACTATAAAGCAAAATTCGATCAATCATGATTAAATAAATTGGATAGTAATGAAAATTCAGCAAAAACGTAGCTGAAGCTAGGCTCATCGTAAACAACATTTATTTATACAATATGTCGTACTAGTGATCTAGACTGTTCTAGCAAAGGTTGGAAAGCTGTTGAACAGCACATGCAAAATGAAAAACTCAAAAATAATTTAAATTCTTTGAAGAATAGCTCACAACTTACCTTTTCAATATCGGTAACAACATCTTCCACGTCGTCTACACATACTATTCAACTAGTTGATCCTAATAAAACTTTGTTATTCGATGATCAAGTATCACAAACTGAAATTTTATGGGCGCTATAATCTGTTCAAAATGCATCTTTCTAAAGTACCCAGGTGAAAGAAGACGGCCCGTAAACGGCCTGAAACGGCCTAAAAACGATGTATAACGTTAAAAAACGGCGCCGTTTTCCGTCAGCTCGGAAAACGAAGAGAATAGTGTTGAAAACAATGGCCGCTTTCTAGCAAAAAAAAACAGTCCGTAAAACGAGCTGACGGATTACGGCGAAATAGGGTGAAAATTAGTGCCGTTTTATGTCGTTTTATAGCAGTTTCAGGCCGTTTCCGATGGCCTTCCAGACGGCAGGATGATCCTCCTGGGTAGACATTAAATAGAACCGATAGTCTGTCGAATGCATGTCATTTTTCCTAAGCACGAATATTTCTTGTAGGGTCGAAGGCTGAAAAAAATTCTCTCTTTCTTGAAACTAATTATCCTCGTTTTTCCTCTTTTTTTCTAAAATGCTTGGTGGGATGGGATGCCAGCATATTGGAAATACAAAGAATGATGGAGAAGTCGACAGAATGAAGACGACGATAATATTTTGCAATACTCATTAATCACAAATATCGAGAAGAATATTTCTAGATTTGGTGAGTATACAAAAGATGTTACTCATGTATTTTTTTACACATTCATCTTTCTATTGAACGGTTTCGAGTCAATTGCAACTGTCTTTGCATTTAGGTTTTGTTTTTTGTTGAATTTGATTAAGATCTCTTGTCTGATCTTAAATTGGTTTTAATAGACAAAGAGATTCACCAGTAAATCGATCACTGAATTTGTTTTTGCAAATCATTGTAATTTATTTCAACAATCGACTCTTTAAATTGATAAAATGACCGTATCAAATTCAGAGTATCGATATAACACAAGACGATGTAAACGGTCCGTTGTTAATATATTTTACAATGATAGGCACAAAAAAATATATCGGTAAAATTTCTCATCTGAATCATGTTAAGTATTTGAAATACTTTTTACTAATTAAGATGTGCTTTTCTTTTTTTATTCTAGTTGAAGTTTATTGTTTCAAAAAATCTCCTTACTTCATCAAAATGACAGATTACTAATACAACAATAGATCGATATTTACATGCTGAAAAAGCGCTTCCCCCCTCTTTATATTTTTCATTTTGATAGAAAATAAACAAAAACAAAAATTGTCATATTAGATTTTTCCTTGATGCTAAAACAAATGTTACGTATAACATAAGAAAGTACATCATTCATATCTCCATGTGGTACAAATAGAACTGTAAAAGGATGAAGAAAGAAAAATGACATTGGATTATTCCAGTATTCTTTTTTTGTCATATCAATCGATAATTATGTATGCTACGTGCATAAACAAGATAAACAGAGCTCAGTAGTTTTAGCCACACGTATGTCAAGGGTAATGCTTTATTGATTTTAGCAAAAGAGTGTGAAATTCTGTATAATGTAAGAATGCATAACGATTATCTTTTCTATATGGCTATACCACTTGTAGCTCTAAAGAGATTAATTGTATTAGTCCATATCCTTTATTAGCGTCTGGCAATTCTCATAGAAAAAAAAACGTGTAACTAATATAATGAGAGAAATTGTCAGTTTCCCTAGCTACTTTTGTTTTTAATGCGGTGCGCAGCACAGTATTCTTGTAGTCCGTCGCGAGTTTTCTTTTGCTTTTACTTTCTCGACGTACGCATCTTTTTTTATCATTTTTTTCTTTCTAACTTGAGTGCGCATAAAAAATTTTCGTTATGTGACGCGATGATCTACAGAACCGTAAATGATAGAAAATCCATGCAAACTAGATATGAAAGTTTCAAGATCGAACTTGCTACATTTTGTTTTCAAATTTTCAATACTAAGTTTCGTTCGCCTAAAAATATCATTCAAAAATGATGATTTTGTAAGGTTTTTATCGTTAGAGAGTATCAAGATAATAAAAAAGATGTCATCAAGCAATAGTAGCCAATAGTCTATTTCTTCGCACTTGATATTAGATAGTGAATCGTTGAAATAATTTAATGTTCAATCAAAAGCATTCTCTAGGATTATGGTGATAATCACGAAAAAAACGTTTTCTCAGCAATGAATTCTATTACGATTATTTGAGAAATAAAAAAGAAATGTAATGATTTTTTGTTTTTTATTACAACTGCTGAAGACAGGAAAATGTGTATATTCCAAGCGAATATGAAACTAATCAGGTCAAAACGATGTCTAATTAATTTTAAGATTGCTTGTTCCTTGTCCGTGAAATTTTTTATTTTTTCGTGTACTCGGCTCGTGCTTCGCACCGCATTTCGTATACGAGTGAAACTCAAATACCATCTAGTTTATATCTGTTCTATGTCATTTTTATGGTTTATATTGTCAAAACTATATGTATATGTAACTAGTTGATATTTGCTCTTGCTATCAAACAAACGATTTTTTTTAGATCGAAATGGCACGTGCAAAAACATGTTGCTTCAACTTCTGTAAAGAATTTAAGGAGTATGAATTCGAATATTTAATATCTTTCGATATTTAATATCGTTTATATTATATAGTTTTGCTACGCGAGGCAATGTATTGGATTTAGCTATTGGCATCGTTGTTGGTACAGCATTTACTAATGTCGTCCAATCATTAGTTGATGATATTATTACACCTCCGTTAGGTTTAGTTTTGGGCGGCGTTGACTTTGCGAATTTAACAATTAAAATGAATAATTTTGTTTATACAAATCAACCACCAGTTGTCATTCGTTATGGAAAATTTCTTCAAGCGATTCTTAGTCTATTAATTGTAGCAATGGCACTATTTTGTATTATCAAAGGTGTAAATCACATATATAAAATATCGACTAAAAAGAAAAAAAAACATGAAGTCGAATCGATCATCGAAGCAAGTGAAGACATTAAACTGTTACGTGAAATTCGAGATCTGTTAGCTGGTAGAGCATATATACAAGCAACAACTATTCGAATATAATTTTCCGGCAATGTTTTTATGTATTATATTACTACGAAAAATCTAGATTGATTCATGCGTATATTTCATCTATTTTTATTCGATTGATAAAATACTTCTTAGTTTTAAAATAATGTTTGATATCTACTAAAAAATAAATCAATGAATCTTTTCGTCGATGTATTGCCTTAAGAAATGACCATAGTGTTGATTCATCACTCTGATACACCTGAAGATTTAAATGAACTATTTTTAGAAATCAATATAAGCCCTATAAATTTGATTAGAAAGTTTTGAAGAAGAATTTATCTATGAACATAAAGAATAAAAATTAATTCTTGCATTATGCTCACTTCACGGAAAGATACATCGAACCCTTCTCATATGTAAGTTGAATTTTGTAAAGTCTATATTATAGATAACACACGTTCTCGTTTCAGAAAATGTCCTGGTTAAAATAAATTTGTCCTTCAAGATTAATTTTGCCATTAGACAAAATTTTTAATATCGATCAATCGTCTATTGACTATCTTTCTTTTGTTCAATCAACAGCGACTATCTCGTTGTCATACAACGCGAAAAATTGATCCAAAACATGGATTAACTCAATTGGGAAAAAAACGAAACATAGATAATCAATCGATCTATGAAAAGTCATAAAGAAAAAGTTTCAAAGAATCCAAGTTAGTCCCATTTCATGAAATGAATCTCACCAGACGTGCTTGGAATTAATCACATAAATTCCAAATAAAAGTATCTTTATCATGAACAGAAATATGGCAAGACGCTACATCTCAATCTTCATTTGTTTTCTGCTTCGATGTTGATACAAATGTAAAGCATTAAGTAATACAATATGACAAGTGCATTCAAGTTTATATGTTAATGACAGACTCCGTAGCGACCTGAGTGCACAATATAGGTAGGATAGGATTTTGACGACAGAATTTTTACACGATTGCTAGAATAATATAGGAAATATATACGATCGATTCTTTTAGTAAAATACCCCGGATAACAGATTTTATCATGTTGAGATATTCAAGATAAGGAAATTTGATGCAAAAAAAGCAAATTATAACAAAACAATGTATGTGCTTCATGTATTATTTATCTTCATGAAAATAATATGAAATAGAAACATAAGAAAAAAGTATAGAAAAACGCATTGAAAATTTTGTATATGAATAATATGTAGAAGCGTGTTCTGTGGTTATTCTCTTTAAATAAATAAATAAAACAAACTGCATAAAGAAAACTCACAAATACGTAAATTATGAATTGGAAAATCGTTTAACGTAAGATTAGTATTTGAATCAGTTTTCGTTTTTGTTTCTTCATTGTTTGCTGTTTATTAAATGCAAACTTTATTTTATTTTCAATATCAGCTAAGTCCTCTGTAACTTTCAATAGTTGCTCAATGATAACCTGACTTCTATTATCATCACTATTAATCAATATAGTAGCTTTCTCAATATCAAGATTATCCTTCTTCTTAATGAGCCTTATTTCCATTTTGCCTGTGTCGCAGCATGATTTGATCTCTAATTTCATCTGGCGGCCTTTTTCCTTTGATCTGTGACCAAAAATCGAAATGGGAAGCAGGCTCATTGCTTTTAGTATCTTTTGGTATGAATTGATATTGCACAGTAAATAAAATAAAAATATTAATCTAGAGAAAAACATTGTTGTACACTTTGCAATAGGAATTTTTCATCTGATTTATGATCAAATTCCAGTCTTGTGCAAAATTGCACACAAAATGTATTCATCAGTCACCTGTGAATGATAATACAAACAAAACGAGCAATCCCATAGTAAATATGTCGATAGATATAAAATAGGAACATCGTGTCACTAGCTCCCATTCCTTTTCTTTTTATGGAAGTAGCGAGAGCAAGCATATGTCACAGGAGAAATCTAAAATATTAATGTTAAAATTTCAACTTTATTGCTGACATTTCTAGGGAGATTTCACTTTTTTCTGAATTTGATTGCTTCTGCAATATATATATATATATATGCGTTTGTACTGCTCGCAAATATACCAAGACACTTATCTGTATCAGTAATAGCAAATAAGATCCAAAGAAGGTTTCATCTTCCACTAATGAGAAAATTTTGTTTTTGGTAACACAGACACATGTTACAATAACGACAAACTGTGGAAAGACTAATAATATCAGTAGGACAAGTCGTCGTGTTCTAAGCTCTGATATTGTATACAAAAGTAGAATTCATATCTATTCACCACTGATTCTGCAGTTTCTCGTATATAACTTTTCATGCCACATAAACATAATTCGTAGTCATCGATTTTTAGAACAATACAACATAGATTTCAATATTTGATTTCTCCACATTTTAGAAAAGAAAAAATTTATTAGTTTTTCGTTCAAAAAAAAGTTCAGGCGGCAGTAGAAGCATATGCGTATAGATAGAAATGAAAACGGCTACCAAAACGGCTGTACACAGTAATGATCTGCTAATCAAAAGAAAAAAAAGCACTACATGCTGAAAAATAACTCGTTGAGTTCAAAGGGAAGAAATACAATACAAACGAGAAAGGAAAAACGGTGTAATAAACACAAATTGAGTATTCGATAATTATTTTCTTAAAAAAAAACAAGCAGATAATACAAACATACGTATACAAACAGAAGACTAATATCGAGTAAAATGTAACAATAAACAGAGCGAAAAAAGTCAACTCGGTTTCGATGATTTATGAATGAGAGAAAAACATGTCAATGATTCATTGTTTATGTTAAGATACATGACGAGATTCAAAAGAAAGACAACATACGAACTTGAATACATGCTGAAAATTGCACACAGAAAAAAAATACATATCCAACATGTATTTTTGACTTTTTTTCGGAGTTGGTCTTCATTTCTTGACTCGAGAACGGCCTTTCCGGGCAGGCTTGTCTAGATAATGGACGAAAAAAATATTATAAAAAATCAACAAAAAAAAACGTTTAGTTATCTTTCACCTAGTAGAGGACTGTCACTGTCTCGACGCATACCACCGACACCTTGTGTCGCTTGATTCGCTAATTTGGAAGCATATAAATTGGCTTCTTCTTGAGCTTTACCAATATTTTTTTTATATCGAATACGTTTGTTACCAAACCAATTACTAACCTGAAGACAAAAAGAAATTAAAATAATCTGATCATGAAATTGAAAAGAATTCATATGGTTGGAAACAAAATTTCTCGAACGTTGTCTAACAAAACACTATCATCTGAAATTCTAAATGACTCACTATGCAGTAGTCTATTCGAATCAAGAACTTAAATAAAAAAAACTCATACAAGTTGATCACAGTTTTCTCCCGAATGATTAGATCAAGTGGAAAAGTGTAAGGTAGGCATCTTGTTATACTGACAATATTGATTTACAATCAGAATCATCGTGTGAACTCCAGTCATCATGTTGTCATTCGATTTTTTCAAATAAAACGTAGTCAGATGTCTATGAGATTCAACAATCAGAATCTCTCATTTATTTTTCGACGATTAGAGGTCAACTTTCTGTAATTCACTCCAAGTTTACAATATTCAGATATTCTATCTGGACTTGTATTAACTAGAAAATACGATTCTACAAATTCAAAATATGTAGGACTAACACAGCACTTCGTTATAAAATTTTACATGACGAAAATCGCTTTTCATGTGTGTTAGTCTCTCAAATAAGGTATGGCAGTTTAAATGATTTTTCGTAAATTACTTACTTGTGATACACTAATACTGCATTTTCTAGCAAGGTCTTCTTTTGCTTCTTCACTTGGATATGGATTTGATAGATGTGAATAGAAATATTCATTGAGAACTTCAGTAGCTGTTTTACTAAAATTACGGCGTTTTCGTCTGTAAACAAAAAGCAAAAGCGTCGAATCCAAATGCCTGTACATATCTTCATTAAATAAATTCTATTTACCGAGCATCAAGAAACCGTGAACGAAGTATCATAACTGCTTCACATGTACTTTGTTTGAGTTGTAATTGAATCGAGGAAAATTTCTTTCGAATAATCATTACCATTCGATCGATTTCTCTCGGTGAAATAGGTCGTGCACGACTCTGTTCTCGTAATAGATTAATAACATGACTGGTAAAATCATTACATGCTTGTTCCTATTAATCAATGAACATTAAAAAAAATCCTATTTGATCTATACTTTTATACAACATACATATTTTTCTAGTTCACTATGGTAAAGTTGACGAATTTGTGTTAATTTAGCGCGATAATCACCATGTTCAAGTGCTGAATCATCATTAATACTAGCAGCTGCATTAGCACTTCGTGCAGATGATGATCCGCCTGTTCTTTCTGGTCCAGCAATACCTATGAAAATGATCAGAGAGCTATTTTTATGGCGAGAAAATTCATAATTTCTACCTTCAGCTATTAACATATTATCAAGACGCATTAATTGTGAATCAGGTGGTTCTTCGTCTGGTAAATTTCGAGTATTAATCGCTAAATATTTTTACAAGCAAAATATACTTAGAAAAAAAGAGAGTAAAAAGCATTTTCAATAAACCTGTTTTTTCTTTGATTTCACATAGTACTTGAAAAAACGCTGGTTTAAGGCGACTTTGATTAAATGCATGTTTTCTAGAGAAAAAAACAAATAGAAAACAAGCTCTTTTTCTTAAAATAAATGCAAACCTGGCTTGAGCTTCATCAAGACTTTGATCAACAATTGACATTATTTGTTGAAGCATTCCATTTAAATCATTAAATGGTTTACTTTCATTAATACTTGTATCGTAAAGATTATATTTTACATCAGACGATGACAAGGACAATGGTGGTGGGGGTGGTAGTGCACCTAAGGACATCATTGGATTGTAATGTGATGGTGGTGGAGGTGGCATCCCTTGACCATAACCTTGATCTTGACCATCCATTATCTTATTATCAATATGTCGGACACGGATAATCAATCAAATAAATATATACTTTAAGCCTGACCTATTGACTTATTAGTTTTTTTCCTTTTCTTTCCAATCCATTTTTTATCGTACCGTAACAAAGAAATAAATAACATATTTTCATTGGTTCATTCGTTCTGCATTGGTGTGTTATTAATGAAGCCAAAAGCATACGTTTATTATTCTAGCTATTGAATGAAAATACTCGTTTGTAGGTACAGAACTTTTCGAAGAATCTATAGATTTACCTAACTGTGATGATGAACGGTTCATATGATACTTCTAAATTTGTTGTCCGTCTTCGTGGTTTGCCATGGAATACAAGTCAAAGTGAAGTGATAAAGTTTCTAGGGGGTAAATTGACGAAAATAAGCATATAGTTGATTTTCTTATGTGCTATGAATTAAATAAATTCAGGTTGTAAAATTCGACGACTACAATTCGTAACAAATGATCAAGGTCGATCAACTGGTGAATGTTTTGTGATTCTTGAAACAAAAGAAGATGTCAATTTAGCGAAAAGCTTCGATAAAAATATGTTGGGAACTCGTAAGTAGAATTTCATAATCAATAATATTTATATGACTTGAATGATTCTCTATTTTGTTTTACAAAAAAAGGTTATATTGAAATATTCGAATCTAATCATGATGCAATGTCTGATATGTTGAGAAAATACAATAGTGATTATAATGCGAATCATCCGCCAAATCCAGAAAATAATTTGTCAAGTAATGATAATTGGCAAGAACCTGCTGTTCGTTTACGTGGCTTACCGTATCATGCAACGAAAAGTGATATCAGCAAATTCTTTGATGGTACGCAGAGATTCGTAAATAAAGGGAAACAGTAGAGAAGGAGATTTGATTGTCTTTTTTGAAGTTTGGATGTTTCCTTTCGGTTTTTTAAGGAGGAAAATGATTACTTTTTTGTGTATTTTTGGGATTCAATCACCTTGTAGGACTCGACATAGCTCAGAATGGTATTCACATCTCCTCGAGCAAACCAGCAGGCGAGGCTTTCGTCGCTTTTGTGAACATGGACAATGCCCTACGAGCTTTGGAATTCAACCGCATGAATATGGGGCATCGGTACGGTAAACAGTCCGTGAAAAAAATATACCCTCCCACTTTCTATTTTGTTTGGTCCGGAAAAAATAATTCGTTTCATCATATAATTAATCGAATTTCGTTTTTTACTTCTAAACTTTCAAATCAAAATAACTTCGAATTCCTTGACATGTCCCGTGGATTTTCTGTAAATTCAACTCCCTATTGAATAGTTATTTTCCTTATATTATCGTGTGTTTGTTTTACTTGCTACTCAACTAGTTATATTGAAGTATTCAAATCAACTTATGGTGAAGCACGTGCATCAATTCTTAACGATACACAAATGATGGTACGACAAAAAACGGGCGGTCCAGTGCAACGACAAGGAAGTGATACAAATAATACTGGAAATAATAATAATAATAATAATAATAATAATAATAATAATAATAATGATAATAGTTGTAATATTAATCAATACAGTAATATTCCACCAGCTTCAAATAATTATAATATAGATACAAGAAATGGAAACAATTATCCAATGGTTCATAATGAAAGTGGACCTGTTAAACGTAAGATAGATCGATTTAAAAGATTAACAAATAAAAAGCAAAATATGAAATTATAGGATCATTGTGTGCATCGTTTACAATGAAATTACGTGGTGTACCATTTGAAGCTACTGAACAAGATGTTTATGATGTAAAACAACAATTATAATAATGCTTACGGTTCTTTTTATCTCTCACCTATGTTCTAGTTTTTCAATCCGATTATGCCGATTCGAGTTGAACAGGAAAATGCTGTACGTATTAGGGCAAGCACATGGTACGTTGAATTTGGTTCGCGTGAAGAAGCAAATGAAGCCATGACGTAAATATTTCTTTTGTTTTTAGTTATATTTTTTCAAAACAAATTTCGTTATTATTTTAGATATGACAGAAAATATATGGGATCACGATATATTGAATTGCTACCATTGTATGATGATAGTACACGATCGAAAAGGAATCGTAATTAAACACGATAAAAGGAAGAGAAAACGAGTTTTCATAATGCGCCGTTTATATAGACTGCTTTTGTGTTCTTTTTTGAATATTTTCTTTTTTATTTAAATCGAAACAAAATTTTTAACAGTAACAAAAAATTTTATATGGCTTAGCGATTCTTTGTTAAATATTTCAAAATCAATCAAAGGATTACCACCAGACAAAAACAAAATTGAACAATCGATCAACATTCCATTCTTTTTCCTCATGCATCAATGCTTTGTCTTTAATATAGTATATATATGATTAAATATTCACACGAAAGAGGAATATTGAATAAAATTGCTCAAAATTTCATTTGATTAAAAATTAATCTTTATAAGAAACAGAGAAAGACGAGAATACTATTCAATTATTCACCATTAAGATTGTTTTCCAAGCAGTGAACATATTTAACTATATGCAAACTTGTATTTTGAATAATCACGAATAATTATCTCGATTCGAAGAGTATATTATTTCATGTATGGATTGCTTCCGCCTGGTAGGCTAAATTAACTTTAGTATATTCGTTTATTTTAATATTAGGTAATCAGAAATTTTGAATTTGAAATATTCAATTCGATCAGCGAAAGGTTTTCTTGATATCGAATGAAATAAATTTTTTATTTATTAATTACTCATAGAAGCATATTGATTGACTGAGCGAATTCCTCTATGGAATGATAATTTTAATACGTCTAAGAGCTTTGCTAACCAAATGCTCAATTTTGTAATCACTACTTAACATCTGTTTTGTTTAGTCACTTTAATTTTAATAATGACTATATACTGTTCTTAATACAAGATAATCAATGTAGAATTACTAGTTCTATGACGACAATTTTCTACACAGCTGGCTTTGCATAATTATACGACTTCATTAGTCATTCATCTGCAAAATATATATTGTCCAATCTGATGAATAATCCAATACGTGTGTACTGTTCATTTATTTGCGTAAGTCTGTCTAGGCAATATTATTCTATGGTGTTGTTTAATATTTAAATAATTCACTTGAACAAAGAGTTCCGCGCGTTCTTTTTTTTTAATATGATCTGAAATATCAAATGAATAACGACTTTACTGGTTTGTTTGAAATGTAGAGGCTATATGGAATGTCTAATTGCTTCTGAAAGGGCATCTACACCCTTCAATGCCCTTGCATATACATAGAATGCTAATGAACTATTCTTTTACGTCGAAAAGTTATTTACCGGACGATCAAACAAGCCTGTTACTGTCGATCATCATAAAAAAATGTGCTCAATAGGAAAAAAATAGAAAATAACATCAGAAAGATGAAGAAAATCGAATAGACGAATATTGTTATTAATATACCTCAAGGAAAGATAAATAATGCTGAATATAATCAAGGATAAAAAGATATATGTATTCTTCTATGATTACAAACGCAGTAGGCCTGTGTTCTATCACTGATTGTCTGTTTATCACTAAGTCTATGCGAATACGTATATTCATTCTTGATAGTAATGGAGTATAAGTGCTTCTCTTTCTATGTATGATTGACGGGCTTCCATGGCTTGCCATGATAGTAACGTTCAAGACGACATTGCATCTATTTTCTAATAATGACTTCATTCGTCAACATACATAAACATAAAGACTTTTATCTATTATAAATGAGAATATGCGATACAAGTAAAGATGTGCACCCCCTGCTGTGACCTCGTATTATAGGCAATACTTCTATATATAAATATATATATATATATAAGCATATGATTTATGCTTACGTCATGATCTTTGTCTTGATGCATATTCGCGTTATGAGTCCATTGAGCAGTGAAGCAAGTCATCCATTTACTCATCTAACAGGCAACAAATAGCATAAGCCATCATCGTTATTAGCTATCCACATGTATATTTAAGTTGCGTTTCTCCACCCATTTTCTTTTTCCTTCTCTTTGTCTAGTTAAAACATAATGCAATAGGGAACAAATAAAGACAAAAGAAAAACGAGATGATTGACCGTACGTAGAGCTATAACAATATAACCTGATCGATGTGAGTAGCACACACATTTTCTTAGACTGTATTTGCCAAACAATGGCGATTTATGTATCAATGAATGACATAATTTTTAATGGCAATAATCATAGTCTTAGGTTGACGTTAAATGCACACATCTGTCATAGCGATAAGATCTACTCACTCTATCGTATCTTTTTATTCCATTCTTTCTTCGCTGTTTTGTTTTATTGAAGACAATTTTAAACGATATTTACTAATCGGCGTTCGATACGGAACGGGAAAGAAAGAGAAAGTGAGGATGAAGAACGAATAGCAGATTTATTTTTGTGTGAGACGGCTTAGAGAACGATTAGTCGAGGAAGAATAAAAGAAGAGAAAGAAGAAGAAGGAGAAGGAGAAGATGTTGACCTGTGAGATCACGTCATCCTCAACTTGGCTACCGATGGTCGTTTTTTTCTTCTCTCTCTCTCTCTCTCTCTGTTTTTCTCTCTCTCTCTGTCTATTTCTTTTCTCCTTTTTTTGTCGATTTGGTTTTATTACTATCGTTACCATCACCTAACCATTTGGCTTTATTTACCCACTCGTTGTGAGAATTAATCATTCTTACTTTTGTCAACACCAATCAAGTGATAAAATAGCTCAACACCTATCTACATGACTATAACAGGTAGTTATTTAACTCGACATCAATGTCTATTTGAATAAGGATAAATATCGTTGATTTATTATATCCAATATATATATATATCTTTTAGATCGCTTGAATGGAATGAACGATGTCATAGGTAAAAAACTTACAACTGATCGTTCATTTGTGGTTCCTGATTTCAATGCCGCCGACGAAGACAGGTAGATAAATGAAATCGTTTTGATAACAAGTTCATTGATTTCCTTTTTTTTTATTAATAGTTGGCTTTTTGAAGATTTCAGTCGTGATGATGCAATTAATACACTACAGACTCAATTGGATGGTACATTTCTTGTACGTCCCAGTGGAACTATAAAAGGTGACCTTGTTCTTTGCGTCAAGTATGTTTAGTAAACTAATCTTTTTTACATATATTAAATGTAGTTCTTTCTATATGTTAGAGAGGGCTCAAAAGTAAGTCATTATATAATCAACGTAACACAAGAACCATCTCCAGCAATATATAAAATTGGTGATAAAACATTTTCAAGTATGAAAGAGCTCTTAACGTTCTACAAACAACGATTACTAGATACATCACCACTTGTTCGCATCGTAAGTTATTTACTTAATTAATGAAAAAAAGAAACAAGTTGTTCTACGAAGTATTCATTTTTAATAGCACCCAAAATTACGAGTACGAACAAAATACAAATTCGATGGAAAAGTAAAAGAAATAATAGTTCTATTGATTGATATGAACAACAAATTGGTATTTCTTTTTTCTTTTCTTCTGTATTAATAGGATGAAGAAGATTTGCCGTTTAAGAAAGGACAAATTTTAATGATTATTAAAAAAGTCGAACCATTATGGTGGTTTGCAAGGAATAGTGCTGGAGATACAGGAATGATTCCAGCGAATTATGTTGACTATATTCAGTAAGTAAATAAATGAATAAATTTGGTTGCACTTTTTCGATTAAAACTTTTTCTTTTTTTAGAGATGAGGTTTAATTATTTGATTTCTTAAATTACCGTCATAGTTTTGTTTTTGACAAAAGAAAAAAGAAGAAAAGACACAGTGACAATTGTATATATAAATATGTAAGATTTTAATAAATATCATGTAGTATGACTTATTTCTATTTATCATCTTTCATTCTGATTGTAAAGTTTAATAATTTTCATACTAAATTGAAAAATTATCTTTACAATATTGAGTTTCAATTTATGAACAATACGTTATCTCTTTATTGTTTTGAACAATGATAAAGTTTGATCTTTCTACTTCAATCCAATATTACAAATAGATTAAGTAACATTTATATGATAATGCATCACTATAAGCAAATTTCTATGAAGAAAGATCGTGTCAATAGGGATTTAATCAATTATTAGTTATTGAAAATATTCACGCCCTGAAAAAGGACAGTTGACTACGTCACTATCTGCATTAATTGACAGAACAGAATATTATGATCTAAGATCGACAGATGTTCGAAGAAATATTGCTTTAACCCTCCGGAGAGTTTTGGCTTACACACACATATAATATCAGCATATTTCAACAACTGCCAGCTACAAAATATATATATATATAGTAGTTAACCACTTAGTTCATAATCCAATTCAAGTAATCAAGAACGGAATAATTATTGAACATTACTTCCTGTATATCTATCTATCACAATATGAATATTCATGGATGGCACAAGCATTTTTTTCTGTTTTTAATGAAGGGATCTTTGCGACTCTTCCAAGGAAATTTATTTTATGCTAACAGCATCTGCTATCTATGTCACGTAGTGTACGTCAACTGTATGAGAAGCCGATATGAATCTTTCGATTATTTGAAAGCCCGCACAAGGCGAGCGGAGGAAAAATTAGTCTATAAGACTCATTGAATTATTCCGAAACACAGAAATCTTTAGTAAAAGGCGAAAGATTTTCGTGTGATTGTTCCGGAATCAGAGTTAACATTACACAGCTAGTCATTATCTATATAAAGCATGAACGAACGCAAAAATTGCACAGTAGATGTATTCATTCACAAATCGATGAGTCATTACTTTCGCCCTTTCTGTTCAACACGTCGAATGACTTCGTAATATATCATGATGTACATTAACCTCATCGGAAAAGTCAGGTCGTGAAAAGAATAATAAACCTTGTTGAATCGGATGTTGTTGATCAATTTGCATATTTCGTCTCGCACGTTTGTATAAAAGATATTTTATTCTATCATTCATTAACATGTATCCTAATTCATATAATTGAATCGATCGATAGATATTGGATGTCCACGATAGAACAAGATTTGTACTTGTCCAACAGATAGCTGTTAATGTACTAAATATTAGAATATCGATTGAAAAAGTTCGATAATTAGTTATCATTGAACAAAATGAGAACGAAGAAAAACTTATTATGAAATCAAATTTCTATAGTAACAAATTCATTTTATTTTATTTTCCTGAGCTTTGCTATTTTTTTGCACTCTTTAGATGTAAATATCAGACAAGCGTAAGAATAATGTAATCAAACATTGCAAATACTAATGATTAATACAGAAAAAATGTACAATAAAAAGAAGAAAAAGAAAAAAACGATTTTTACGGCGTAGCCAATTGTTGCTTTTCAGCCAATTGACCTTGCATTTTTGTGAGCATATCTTGCATTCGTCGAAGCTGAAACACAGTAAAACTTCAGCTCAGCAAAAAAACAGTCGTGTAATAAAAGTTTACCTCATCATCTTTTTCTTTGATTAATTTCTTCTGCTGTTCATCAACATCCGTATCATTCGTACGTAATTGTTTATTCTTCGGTTGAAGTTTTTCTGAACGATAATTCTCATAATGAATTTCATGTGTTACTTCTTGTAAATCTTGCATATGTGTTCTAAATCAAAAAACAGAATGATATTTTCTTGAAATAAATTGATTTAAATCATACATAAGCATTGTTCGAAGTTTAATAAAGTCACAATGATCGGCATTTTCTACTTCAACTAGACCCCATGGATACATTCGACCACGTACTTTTTTTCCTTTAACTTCAAGTGTTTGTGCTGATGATATAACTGCAAATGGTACAGCATTTTTCAATTTTCGATTTTGTTCTTTAAATTCTTCATCTTCATCCGAATCACACTCAGGTATTTGATAAATTTGAATATGATGATCGCGGATTTGCTCAAGAATCTAAATTAAATTAAAGTTTTGTACTCAATCTGCAAGCGAATTTATTTTGAGAATGACTCAGAATGTGATAGGGAACAGTTTTTTTCTTATACATACGTTTTGTTTCATCTGAGAAAGTTCATCAGGTGTAAGTGCATCAGCTTTTGCAATTATTGGTACAATATTAACTTTATGATGTAATTGTTTCATACATTCAATATCTAATGGTTTGAGTCTAGAAAACAAAACAAAACAAAATTTAGTTAAGAGAACAAATGAATTTTTCGAAATAACGTACCCTCGAGTAAAGGACGAAATAAAGTAGAAAAGACAATGGACACGATTATCGGATATATTTCGACGATTAAGACCACTTTCGTCGTTTAAATAACGTTCGAATTGATTATCAATATAGTTAATGATAGATTTATAACAATCAGTTGTATTGATACTATCTCCATAGCCAGGTGTATCAACAACTGTTAAACGTACTTTAACACCACGTTCCTCGATTTCAACAGTTGAAGCTTCAATTTTGACTCCTTGATGAATTTTTTCTATGAATCGTAGAAAAAAAAATAGAAAGAAATACCGATGAATAAAAAAAAGTAAACCTTGAGCAGTAGGTATATGACGTTCTGGATAAAGATCGGTTAAGAATAAACTATTGATTAATGTTGCTTTACCAAGGCCACTTTCACCTAAGTAAAATAAACATTGATGTAAATGAATTTTTTGGCAACAAAAATATTTTTGACATACCAACAACCATTAGTGTAAACTCGAAACCACGTTTAGCTATTTTTCGATGAACTTGATTTGGTAAATTAGCAAAGCCAACAAAACTTGATGTTGCTTCTGAACTTGCATATTGATTACCCTATTCGAAGAAAAAAATAAAATTTGTAAGATAGATTTTCTATGGAAATGTTTTTTCATCAATGAGAATATCTAGTAAGACTTCTATTGAAATTGAAATAAAAAAGTTAATCTATTCTTCATACATTTTTCTCTTACTACTCAACCGTTACCTGAGGTAGTAGTCAAACATATGATTTGTTTATAATTGAAATTTATTTGTTCATCAATCTCAAACTTTTTTTTAAATCAAAGTGATACGTAGAAAAATCTTCAATTCGAGATATCATAATCAGATAAACATATTTATAACAATCGTAATACTCACATTAGTATCTTTTTGTTGCGATCGTGAGCTGGCTGTTGTACTCATTTTAAATGGTTGGGATTATTCGAAATGGCACCGTCAATCAGTTGATCGATTATTGTCTATTAATATGATCTCACATAATCCAATCAATAGCCAATGAGTGATAATCCAATGAAAAACAAAAGAATAAATAATAAAAATAAAAAAACTAGATAATTATTGAGTTCAATTAATTTTTTTAAAATTTTATATTAATTATTTTCCCTTCATTGGTTTATTTTCGACCAATAAAAAAAATCAGTTCAAGTGTGTGTCAACAACGCACTACAGTGGCACCAGTACGATCAACTGACTGGATTACTACTTGCAAATTAATTACGAAAATGTTTATTTCATATAAATGTGTGGTTTTGTCAAGATAATTATCATTCTCTAGGTAAGATAAAGAATATAGGTAGCTTATGAAGGAAAAAAAATTCTTAAAGGCTTAATCTCTAAAAGAAAAAAAGTATTATGGAAGTTTTTCTATTCATGAAAAGAAGGATTTTAACATATTCAAGATGATGTGATATATGGTTTCATCACAAGAAACTAATAATTTGAATGCAAAGAGACATGCTTATTTTTATGATAGAGAAGTATTCTACTCGAAAGAGACGTATGAATAGACATGAAGAAAAAACGTACTGCAGAGGTTTCTCTCTATATGTATGTTAATAGTTACTCTTTTAACATAACATTTATTAAACTTCATTTATTACTGAAAAAGAAACATACATCATACTTAATACAAATACATTAAACATATCGAATTTCTCTCCATACCATAAATAAGCCATAGTTCGCATCACTCTTAACTCTTACAAATAATATATATTTAATTGAAGTACTATTTGATTTATCACACTATCTCTCTGTCTGTCGCTTTTAGCTAAATAATGCAACAACAACGTCGACGTCCACCTGTTCCAGCATCACCTATAGCGATGAATAATAATTCTAGTCGTCCAATACGTCAATCAAGTCGAAAGTAAATGAAATTAAAAAGCATCTACTCTGAGTTTAACTTTTTTTTATCTTGAATTCACAAAGATTCCAAGAGTTTTTCTAGTTATGAAATAGACTGCTGGTATCAATTCATTTTTCTTTTTTAGCACGTCAATGACGTTGAGTCCGTGTTCTGGTTGTTCTCAACTAATGTATAATCCATTATTATCGAATGTTCTTGATCGTTTATGGCATCCTGATTGTGTTCGATGTTTTGCATGTCGATGTGTACTCAATGAGCAATGTTATTCACGTGAAGGCAAACTTTATTGTAAAGATGATTTTATTAAGTAGGATAAAGATAATTTTCTTCAGTAAAAATAGAATCTATAGAAACAAATTCTTTCTTTTGTTTTTCAATATAGAAAATATATTCATCGTTGTTTTTCTTGTCAAAATATAATTCAATCTCATGAATTTATTCGTCGCGTTCGAGCAGGTCGAATTTATCATGCTGGCTGCTTTATTTGTTTGAAATGTAAACGAATATTACAAGATGATGATATTGCGTCATTAATACCATCGGATGGTTCACCAATGAATGATTTAGATTATCTATGTCAAACATGTTCAAAGTCAAAGAATAAATTAGTCAAATCTTCGATAGGAACAGCGCCATCATCGAATGCAGATGAAGGTTTATTCTATTATAAATATTACAAAATAACGTTTTTTTTTGTCTTGAAATTTCTCTTTTCTAGAAGAAACAACCGATAGTGAAAATTCAAATACAACAAACGGAAAAGCACTAACGAATGACCGACAAGTCTCACCTACAATGCATATCGATGCTTTGCCAGCTGCTCATTCAATTCAATCATCAATACCAAATAAACCTATACTTTCATCTATCGAACAATTATCTCATCAATCGAAAACTACATTGGCAGCTGATAATAAAGCACAATCCATGCAAGTTGATGAAACTTCAACATCTAAAGCATCAGCATCACCTACTAAAGCACATTCATCATCATCGTCATCAAATTCATCGACTACACATCCATCTGAAATTCCAGATGAAACAGAAACACCACCGCCTCCGCCACCACCTTCGAAACATATTGGTCGTCCTAGCAAAGCTCGTCAAAACAGTAATAATAATAATAATAATAATAATAAACGAGGACCAGCAAAATCAAAAGCAACAACACAAACAACTCGTCAAAAACAAACAACTACGAATGAAAGAAAAGGTCGTTCGCCAACAACAAGATCAAAATCATCGACACCAGCGGCTCCAAAAACAGTACAAACACGTTCAAGTAATCGTCGCAATACAAAGACATCACGCTATCGTAAACGAAGTTATTCAAGTGGAAGTGATGAAGATGAAACAGATGATGAAGAGGATGAGGATGGTGAAGACGATGATACAGAATTTTCTGAAGAGGTATTTTCATATATTATTTTTCAAGAAAATATATAGAATGATTTTTACCGTACAGGACAATACACGTGAGGAAGAAAGAGAAACTAGTCGTTCACCTTCAATAAAAACAAAAGCATCGAAGAATAATAATCAGAAAAAACCGGAACCTGAACCAACATCAATTCCAACAGCACAACCGAAAATGTCCGAACCCCTATCGTTACTTAGTGGACTTTCATCTAACCCGATGGCTGTTTCATCTATTATTAAATCTGATATTCCAACAGGTTTCATGCGTCCTAATTTCAATCCGAATTTTCCTACACCTCCACAATTTCTACCACCAAACCATCCATTTCCACCTGGTTTTCCATTACAACCAAGACTTCCAATACCACCGCCAACAACATTATCAGTTATTTCTCAAACACAACCTGGATCTATATCCGATACACATCGGTCATCTCATTCGACGAATGCTTCAGAAACAGATTCACTTGACCGTTCATCAAGTCCTTCACAAATGGATACATCAACAAATGCCGATTTAGGTACAACAACGAACACACCAAAAATATCAGCTCTATCTTCATTGCTTGAATTCGGTACATTGCCATCATCAAATCTTGATGATATACGCCCAACGGTTCCTCCAGCAAATCCTTATCCATTTCCATTTGTCACACCAGGTCCAGGT
Source organism: Rotaria socialis (assembly GCA_905331475.1). Taxonomy (NCBI): domain Eukaryota; kingdom Metazoa; phylum Rotifera; class Eurotatoria; order Philodinida; family Philodinidae; genus Rotaria; species Rotaria socialis. Next base: position 52,304 of record CAJNYU010002723.1, read on the forward strand.
GTACCATTTTCACCTCAAGCAGCAGCTGGTATGACCTCTTATTTTCGACCACCGTTTAATGCTCCACTAACAACGGCAGCACCATCATCATTGTCTGTCGATACAAATCAGTCACCGATAGCTACAACAAAACCAAAGAAAAAATCTACTGCTAAGAAGAAGAACTCAACTGAAGTCGTTTCACAAAATCTACTCGATGAGTCGTCATCACCACCTAAAAAGAAAGTACGCAAAACTAATGCACGTGGTGGTAAAGGAAAAGCAAAAAAGAATGAAGCAGATATTGAAAATGATGTTGATGAAGATAATAATTCACCACCACCACCGCCAGCTAAACGAAAAAGAAAATCAAAGAAGGATGCAAAGAATGAGACAGCTGCAAATGCTAATGATGAAAAAAAAGTTTCAAATGAAACTCAAAATAATACTTCACATAATCTTCTTGCTCAAATGGGTCTTATTAATAATTCATTTATGCCACCAACACCACCACAACAATCGTCTTCCTCGACCAATTCAACGCCAAATGCTCAACAACACGCTCAAATAGCAGCTATGTACAATATGACACCACATTTTGGTGCCTATAATGCATTTCCAGGTGCATTTAATCCAGCGTTTCCTGGGGCTGCTTATCCAGGTGGTTATCCACCTCCGTATGGTTTTCATCCAGCATTTGGCACACCACCAACAGGTCAATCGTTTCCATTTATGCCACCTACAGCAAATACATCTTCAGTTGCTAAGTATGTTTTTCTTGTTGATTTTTACCGATTCATCGAAACATTATTTTCAATTTTAGTGCCTTATCACTAGCTTCTACAACAACGACTTCATCGCCGTTGACAGACGATAAGCCGGCAGCTTTAATTGTACCTGAAACACGACCAGCAAAATCAAGAGGTAAAAATAATACTAGTGGAGAGAAGAAAAAACCTGCTACTCCTCGAGCAAAGAAGAAGAAAGGAGCGATTGTTGCGGCTGATGATAGTGCGACTGCTGCTGCTGCTGCTACACTGATACCAACAACTGACAATGAACCAACCACACCATCCACTGAAACAACAGCAAAGACTACAACAACATCCGAATCAGCATCTGCATCGTCATCATCAGTAACAACAACTAAACGACGTATTAGTGGTACTGAAAGTGAAGATTTCGACGAGCAGAATGATGAACAACCATCACAAGCAACAAATTGTAAATCAGGCAATGAATCAGATGGTTCAGCAGGTAGTGCTGATCGCTCATCGAGCACTGCAAAATCAGCATCGACATTAGCGGAAAAGAAAGGCGGCCGTACAACAATAAAACCAGCACAATTAGAAGTAAATCTCTTTGTTTTTTGCAATACATTTTTTCTACATTTTTCTTCTATTTAGATTTTAAATAAAGCATTTGACTCATGTTCTAAACCAAATAAAACTCAACGGGAACAATTAGCTACCGATACTGGTCTTAACTTACGTGTTATCCAAGTAAATACTGCTTGACTGTCAATTGAAAATTTCCATTTTCGTTTTTAAAAAAGGTTTGGTTTCAAAATAAACGATCGAAAGAACGTAAGGAAAAAGCATCAAAAGAAAAAGAAGCACCTCTAGACGACGTTGAAGCAGGCGAAGATTCACAGCCACCATCACCACCACCACCACCACCACCACCGCCGCCGCCACTGCCACCACCGCCACCACCACCATCAATACCGGCATTGCCATCGGAGCCGTCCGAAGAAACTGAAACAATGCCAACAACACCACCAGCACCACCATCACCACCTGCACCTGAACAGGAACCGACTCCTGAACCAACACCGGTCACTACTACCGGAGCGTAAAGTCAAAAATAAATCTTCCTTTTTTTAAATCTAAGTGCCTTGTCAAAATATTAAAAGAATCTTCTATTTCAAATTGTAAATATCAATTCTCATTCGCGTGCAATCGGCTCCCTTTGTTTTTGTTGATATTGAATATCGATCTGACATTTTTCTTCTTTTATTTAAATATAATTCGTATTTATGTTGTTCGTATGTGTGTGACAGACTGATATTTGTTTTTTGTATTTTAAGACATAGAAAAACTTTTCGTCTTTTAGCATAGAAAAAACAGGTACAGTTCGAAAGAAAAAAAATTATCATTTAGTCATTTTTGATCTGATATTATATTCATCTGTTTCTCTTTCGCCTAAGTATGTATATTATAATTACTATTTTTTTTGTTGTTTTAATGTCTTTATCATTTTAATTGTTCTTGTATTATTGAATAGTGACTTCTGTAAAACATAAAAAACCTTTTTTGTGTGTTTTGTCATTTTTATTATATATATATACAGTGGCCGTCAAAATTATCCAACCACCTAAAAAACTAATTTTGTTTATGCGATATTTTGACAAAAAAAGTGACTGGAGGTTTGTAACTTTTACCATGTTGTAGACCAGTGTCTAGTACGTTTGTGTTTAGTTTCATATCAGAATTTCGTGCTGTGGATTTTTATTAAAATGAAAAAAAAAAGATGTCATATATATATCGCGCGTCAAGATTATCCGACCACGTGTATTTTTATTCTATCTTTGTTCTCGTTTAAATATAAAGTTTTCTTTATGTTACACCATTCGAAAGAGCAAAATGTTTTCTACACGATGTCCTAGTTTTGATTTGCATTGGTATACAGGAACGGTCTANCAGATGATTGCATTTTCAAGGTTGAGAATGAATTTTTCAGCAAATATGACAGAAATAAAAATTCATCCATTGCGTGAACAAGAATTTGAATACATATTAAACGAAATAGAAAGTTGTTGAATCAGATTACAACTGGAATTTAACTTGAAATTCAATGCTCTATCCATTGACACATCGTGTGTTAAAATTCCCCTCAGAGTTCATTTAATATGAACCTAGGTTGTGATGAGACACTTCGGTGAATTTTTATTTCTATCATATTTGCTGAAAAATTTATCTTCAATCTTGAAAATGCAATCATCTGTTTCAGATTGTTAGAAGTAGCCTATGTAAAGAAAACAATTCTATACTAAAGTAAGGGCTTTTTAAAAATTGCAAATGATTTTTCAGCCGGGTAAAGAGGCCATATATGGATAACTATACCGATTTGGTGTATATTTTCGACTCGGTCATCTTAAATAGACCTCATANCAGTTTTTCGTTTTACTATAAAGTCTAGCTGTCAAATTGAAATCTTTATTTTCTAATAAATATGTTCACAATAAAATTTCATTTTGTCATACATATATTCAATTCAATCATAATAAAACAATGCTTACTCAAATCGAACCTGCTCGATTTATATTTACACTAACTGTTGCATGCTTTTTTTCGAAACTGTATTTTTGCTGCCTTTTGCCACACTTTATCAGTTGCAGTTGTGTTTGAGCAAAAGAAAAAAATCTTCACATGTCATAGTACTATTAAATCTGATTTTCAATTCAGCAGCTATCGTTTCATTCGCCGCCAAATTGCGACTGGCTGTCCATGTGCTTTTTCTTTGACTAATAACGCCTTCAACAAATGCATTTGAGCAAAGAATTGAGTACACATAAGAAATAATTTTGTACATTTCAATGCACATTGGTTTCGACTTTACAGGAAGAAAAGCCCAAGATTGATCAGACCGAAATTCCACTTCTCTTTCATGATTTTCGGTTGTCGATTTGTGAATGAGATTATCTTCATCATGAGACTCGTTGCATATGTCATTGTTGAATTCTTCATAAACATGGCCATTAGCAGCCAACCAATATAATTGACGCGTCACATCTTTATCAATAGTAAATGTCGGATAAAGAGACAGAAATTTTCTTAGTTTCAACCAAACTATGGATGATAGTAGTCGTAACATTGAAAAATGCAGATGGGATACAAAATGCGTACCTCAGAGGTACAATTTTTAGACCTTTTCTGTATACCAATGCAAATCAAAACTAGGACATCGTGTAGAAAACATTTTGCTCTTTCGAATGGTGTAACATAAAGAAAACTTTATATTTAGACGAGAACAAAGATAGAATAAAAATACACGTGGTCGGATAATCTTGACGCGCGATATATATATGACATCTTTTTTTTTTCATTTTAATAAAAATCCACAACACGAAGTTCTGATATGAAACTAAACACAAGCGTACTAGACACTGGTCTACAACATGGTAAAAGTTACAAACCTCCAGTCACTTTTTTTGTCAAAATATAGCATAAACAAAATTATTTTTTTAGGTGGTTGGATAATTTTGACGGCCACTGTATATATGTATAACAATCGAATGAGATTTTGTATAGATTTCGTTTTGATTTATTGATGTCTGATTTGATCAAGATCACGATCACGATCATGATCGTCATCATTTGGGCTAAGTAATGGAACATCTTTTATAAATATACTAGCTCGTCGTTTTGAAGCGCTAACATTAAATATAGCAAAGCGAAAATATCGTTGCATTTCTTCACGAATTGAAATCTAAACAAGAAAGTTCAAATTAGCTTTTCTGTATAAACAAGGACGTCTTACAAATACACCGATAAACCTTTACGTTTAAATATTGTTTCAACAAATTAAACTCATTGACGAGTAATAGCAAGTGAACATTCAAAGTGGATTCTATTTGACGAGAGAAACATTTCAACTTATTACTATGGAGTTGTTGGATCAATTCCATGACACACCCTAAGGAACATGGGGAAAACTGCTGTTTACAATCGGATTAGATCTTTTCTGGTGAAACAGTTTTCTTTAGAGGAAAAGATTTACGATGAAAGCTTCAGATCTTGTAGTTTCTATCTATTCTGAGATACAGTTATGACTTGAGCGTAGCTTTTACATTGTTCATATACATTTACAAATACATGGCTCTTATTTCAACATAAGATTAATTCAAAAGATCTACAATTCTTATAGTAAAATATGCTCGATGAAACTTCTTTTTATTGTTTTTTTACCTGTCGTCCTTTTCTATTTCGAATTTTGATACTAAATTCAACAGCAGCAACAATCGTTGACAGTATTAATCCACCAGCAAGTATCACAAATATACCGCCTATATTTGCAAAACCTAATTCAGCTGCTATATCTTTTCGTTTATCTTCTTGATCACATTTTAGATTAGCTGCTTCTTTCCACCATTTATTATAGTATTTGTGTATAACACCTTCGTCTTGCAGTTTAAGAATCGTATCGCTCAATATATCACGATAAGGAGAATCTTTTTTTGGAAAACGAAAAATGAAATTTATAATAAAGTATATTCTATTTTTACTTTGTGGCACACCAAAACCGTAACCTTTTGAATCAAGTAAACCACCAATGGATGTCAACTCACAATTTCTCATTATATTGTATTCACTTGTAGTTGATCTATATGAGTATAAAAGAAAATGATTGAGAAAAAAATATACATATGAAATTCATATTAACATACTCCATAAGAAAAGCATAATTGCCTTTTAATACTCTATTGATACCTTCAGTGCTGGAGGCTGCAGTAACATCTGCTTGATTTGCTGATATATAATTCCACATACGTTCATATGTTGCTATTTTGGATTCCTAATAAAATATGAAAAAAAAAACGTATTCAATGGTTCAGAAATTATTTCTGTGCTTTTTTCTTCTTCTCCAAATATTAAGAAATGCTTAGCGGAGATCAGGATGCGCCATCAAACATAAAATTAACCTTTGTGAGAAAACAGCACATTATTTGAGTATTGACTGTCAATCGATTAGTTGTCTAATAAAGTAATCTATTGATAGAAGCCATAGAGAAAAATGCTGTTACGCATCTAGATAAGTTTCATAGGCTATATCTTAGATATTATTTAGATTTATAGGGATTCCATACCAGTTCGTGGACATAACAGTTATCACAAATCTTTTACTAAATTAAAACATATCGATCTGAACAAATATCTCGTTTGAGTCTACAAGAGCATTGTTCTTTTTTTCAAAAATCTCTTGATATATTCATACTCGAAAGAAATTTTCCGTCGAACCACCCCGTTGAAATCCATAAGCAATTTTTGTTTGTGATGCCAGATCTTCAGCATTTTCAATAGGCGTTTGCATACGTTGTACTGTCAAAAAAGCAGCTAGAATTTAATAAAATAAAATCTTTACTAGAATTCTAAATTATTTTCTGTTTCTCACCCAAATTAGCCGTATATGATGAAACAATGATTAGAGTAAAAAATGACCATAAACAACTAATCATACGTGTTGATGGCGCTGTTGGATTTAAATCAGTACCTATTCATTAAGATAAATATACATAAAATTTATTTTCCAAACAAAAAGAGTACTAACCTTGTTGCATAATATTTCCAATAAGAAACCAAAGTGAATTAAAAAACGTAAATTGATTTTCTAATTCAGCACGTGTTCTTTTACATGGATGTAGATCACGCCATTCGTATGGTGATAATCGTGCAACCAAATAAAGAGCAAAGCTAACAGCTTAATTTATCAAAAATAAATAAATAAAGATATTCCAAGAGCTCGAAATCAAAGGATTGGGCGCATAACAAGCCAAATCGGCCTATTTTTTAGATTGTTTAAAATTTGGTATATTCCGATGTAGAATTGTATACCGAGTTCTTTTATGCAATTTCAGATCGATTCGACTATGTTTAGTACGGATAATACTGGGAATACTACTCTCTTCAGCATTGATATTCACATGGTGTAACGTCATGGTGGTAAATTTTTATTGTAATGCCACTCTTATACGGCATTAGTCTCATTAGATAGAGCATTTAATTCTGCATCGATTCCTACAAGAACAAGTGTATTCAATAAACTTTTGCTATATTCTATTGGTTCGATTTCTAACTGTTGGAGGTTTTTTAACTGAAGCGCTTCACTTTTAGTCTCATAAAAATTTGTCGAGGAGCGTTGAAGTAGATCTTGATGTGCTGTTTGATAGCAAATTTTACGAGCTACAAAATCATATACTTTCCATTTTTAACAGAGCTTGGCCAACTGAGAAATCGCATAGATAGTATTCAAAAGATAGGATTTTCTGCATTTTTGGTTACTTTTTGGCAGCTACTTTCAGAGAAAGTTACTATTATAACAAAAAAATAATAACATATCTGGAATCAGCATCCAAGACTAAGTTTGTTTACAATTGTTTCTACTTCTTCTTTAAACTTTTAATTTTTTCGAAAAATTTACCTTTGGTACCCGCAGGCTTCAGCCAAAAGTAAATTTTGTCAAAATCTTTCTTTTATAATTCGAATACTCACCATTTCACGTTTAAAAAAGATTTCATATGCTTCGATGTTAATTGAAATAATCTAAAATTGTTTTGGATGAAATTCATTTTCCGCTAAAGTCTGAGGGGTACCACAGGTAAATTTTTCGAAAAAATTAAAAGTTTAAAGAAGAAGTAGAAACAATTGTAAACAAACTTAGTCTTGGATGCTGATTCCAGATATGTTATTATTTTTTTGTTATAATAGTAACTTTCTCTGAAAGTAGCTGCCAAAAAGTAACCAAAAATGCAGAAAATCCTACCTTTTGAATACTATCTATGCGATTTCTCAGTTGGCCAAGCTCTGTTAAAAATGGAAAGTATATGATTTTGTAAAGCGCTTCAGTTAAAAAATTTCCAACAGTCAGGAATCGGACCAATAGAATATATCGAAAAGTTTATTGAATACACTTGTTCGTATTGGAATCGATGCAGAATTAAATGCTCTATCTAATGAGACTAATCTCATCTAGAAGCGGCATTACTGTAAAACTTTACCACCATGACGTTACACCATGTGAATATCAATGTTGAAGAGAGTAGCATTCCCAGTATTCTCCGCACTAAACATCATCAAATCGATATAAAATAGCTATAAAAGAACTCGGTGTACAATTCTACATCAGAATATGCCAAATTTTAAACAATCTAAAAAATAGACTGATTTGGCTTGTTATGCGATCCCACCCCCTCTCCTTTAACTAACCAAAATAAGCAGCAATCATATAAAGCCATACATCAATACTTAGTGGTTTAAAAAAACCAAATAATTTTGGTTTAACACGTTGTGCTTTTTTAAAAAGAATATTTATTCCAAGTGTTAAGAACGGTTTTGTAAAATCGATGGCCTTAAATATTTTAGAAAAAAGAATCATAGACCATTAATAACAAAATTCAATATTTTTCGTTTGCTCTAATCAATGAAATGAGGTTTCGTCTTCGACGAATACACTCATGTAAGCAGAGACCGATGAGGCTAGCTAGGCTATATTCACTCAAGTTGAAAAACACCTATGATTAAGAAATAGGCTTTTAATGCAGCTATTTTATATGATAATAGGCTAATCAGTTTGTAAACTTCTTTTACTTCCTTGTAATAGCATAGAACTATTTTTCTAAAATAGTACCAAAAAGTATACTTATGCAACACTAAGAATGATTAAGATACTTGTGGCTACCCAAGCAGACAAACTCTTGGAAAAATGCTTTTAAACACTCAATTGAGAATCGCAATTGTGAGTCATTAACGCTCAGTAACGAAGCGCAAGAAACGCGTTTTTTACGCAGAATTCTCACTTTCAGAGCATGAAAACGGGTAAAAACTCAAATCTGCAGCGTTTAAACGAATTAGTTTTTACGTTATCGAATAATTGTGCGTTAAAACGCTTAGAATCGGAGTTTTTATTCGTTTTCACGCTGTGAAAGTGAGAATTCTGCGTAAAAAAAACGCGTTTCGTGCGTTTCGCTATTGAGCATTAATGACTCACAATTGCGTTTCCCGATTGAATGTTTAAATGCATTTTTTGCAAAAGTTTGTCTGCTTGGGTAATAGTGTATTGCCTCATTGACGTCAACAGTACTAGCTCTAAACGGCATCTAATTGGCTTGTTACTCTTGTTATTACAGACTTTAAAACATGTCCTGTGACAAAGAAAAAGATGGCTCGTTCGATTTAAATAGGCAAAACATATTGCATTTCTGATGCTATCTAGTTATTAATGGATCATTCTATATTATAAATACTTGTTCACGTTGATATGTTATTGTTAAACCAGCTAAACCTAAATCAGCTCGCTAAATAAAATAATGAAATTATTTTGAAGAGAAACACGAAAAGAAAAATTTCTTACACGATTTACTAATTCTCCAATAATACCATTCCATTCTCCTTTTTCATTCTTTTTTCCAAATATTTCATCTTTGACAATTTCAATTTCAAACGCAAAACTCAGTCTTTCAGATAAATCCAGTAAAATATCAATACAAAAGCCCATATATTTATGTGTAGAATTGGTCCAATTCGGATCTAAAAGTAAAGGCATTTAAATAGATGTTATTTGTTTTCTTATTCCGTTTTTACTTAGCATAACATAAGGTGGTTCCTATGAGAGAAATTTAAAAAAACCAATCTTTCATTAAAACTATATTTGTCTAAAATTCAAACTTACAATAACTGTCGTGACTTTTAATGTTTGATTTTGTATTTCTTTGATTCTTGTTTCATAATCTTTTGTAAAATTTCTTTTAATTTCTAATCGATCTGGTGCATTCGATGACCAATTTCCATTCTATCCCAACAAACTCGGAATATTAATTTTATGCTTTTGAAATAACTCTATTTTCTCTGCTCATACTTTTTGCACGCCGTCAGCTGCTAAATCAACGACTTCAAATGATACATCTGTTCGCAAACCATTCTCATCAAATTTGATCTTTCCTGTTATACCATTTGCTTCAAACTTTTAAAAAAACGTCAATAACTCGAATGTCAAAGAAACATTTTCTTAACATACTTTTTTTAAAAAATGAGACAATGCCGAACCGTGCATCCAGGGTGTTTGCGCATCACATGTTAATTTTGTTGTATTCAACGGATGTTGCTCAACAAATTTGCTAAGTGCTCGTGCAAAAAAGTATACTGCATCATAGATAAGAGCGGCTGATGCCTGTTTTAAATATTCAAACACGAAAAAGATTACATACAGCAAAAGAATGCAATGCTAACCCTTAATGAACGTTCGTTAGTAACGAGTGGAGCATTGACATTAAAATAAATATTACTATCAAAAAATTCATCCACAGCTGGATCTTCGCGACCGAAAAATTGTAAACCAGTTATATTAACTAATGTATATAGAATTTTTTGCCATTTAACAACCGAAACATCCTAAATAGAAGCATAAACATTGAAATAAAGCCTTGTTTTTTTCCTCTCGTGTATACTAATCATTTACCAATGAAGTTAAAACGAAATCATAATAAGGGCCAACTAATCCAACAGTTTTAGCCTTAAATTTAAAAGAAAAAGAATCGTTTCTTTTGTGCAATTTATGTGATTCTAAATAATGATTTTACATGTTGGAAAAAATCGTCTAGATGATCCGTTGAAACATCAACGAGAAATTTTGAAATCCCTGTTTCTTGTAATTGTTGCAGTAATGGATGCCAATTATCTCTACCTGGTCGGCCTCGTAATTGTCTTACAGTAACTTTCATTTGATGATTATCTGAAGTTAATTTTAGTAAATCTTGAAGATAATGTAAATCTAGAGTGCAGACAAATAGAGGTCCAATCATTTTTTTAGTTTAATCATTTCATTTTTATATACTTTCAGCATGTTCAGTTATGATAGCTAGTTCGTCCCATTGTTGAAATTTTATAATATCACTAAATGCTTGACTTGTTGCCGTATAATGTGGAAAGACATTAATTATGTAATATTCCACTTTAGTTTGAGGATCAGGCGATGATAACAACAATGGCATATGTAATTGACGTGTCAATGAACTGACGAATTCTAATGCAGGACTAAGTCGACCAGTGAATAGAGCAACAATACCTTTTTGTAATTGTGCGCAAACTGAAGTAAATGAAATGAGAAGAAAAACAAACGGATTTTCGAATTCGACATATTGATATTCAAATGGGAATTTTACCCATTTTATATGCTGAAAAACTATCATATGCATCGACTAAGTCAATATTAGTGATAACAATTCTTGATTGGGTAAATATTTGCGATTGAACATTGATTTTAGCAACAGCATATTCAAATGCTTGGCGAGATAATGTATCTCCAGTATCAAATATTGCTCCTAGAGATCATATGAAAATAATATCATAAATGTTTCATTTTATTAATTGATAATAACAGAAGTTTATTTTTTGTTCTTCCTTTATATAAATTGTATTTAATAACCAATCGAATAATATTGTTTAACAAACAAAACTATACTTACCAATATGAATTTCATGTGGTAAATCAAAACTTTTGGTTGAATAAATATAGAATAAGATAATAATTACACTAGTTGCTGTTGCCATTGTTTTATATGTTCAAGTACTTTTCTAACCTGAGAAAGCCGTTTCCTTTTCAATAATAATCCTTGCCTCGTTTTCACATACTATTAATAATGAAAAGAAGAAAAAATTATCTATCTTTTGACAGAAGAAATAATGTGCTTTCTCTTCTCTCTCCCTCCCTCCCTCTCTCTCTCTCTCTCTCTTACTGTGTCTCATCTTGCAGAGCCATGAAATATGTCTCCATCACTTAACATCATCAGAAAAAAGAAAACCTTCTTCTTTCTTGCCTCAATATCACTTCGATCTGTTTACACTTCTCTGCACAATAGGGATATTTATATAAATGCATCAACAAGATTTCGGTATCGAAAAGAATACGAGAGAAAAGACAAAAAACAACCTACACAGCATGTGATTTAACTGTGACTCGATGTCATACACGTACCGTAGCAATAAATTAGTGGCTGATCAATTATTTAGAAATAGCATATTGCACATAGCTTCTGTTCCTTTTTTCTCTTAAACAAACACCAATTATCTATAATGTGCTATTTGTCATCTGCATGAAATATATAGATCAATCGAGCGTTATCTTGTTGATCGACACATTCTTTTCGCTACTCTAATTTCTATTCGACGATGATTCTATTTCAATCTCTATTAAAATAATTGACCTCGTCATGTTGTATGCTATTTCGGTTGATGAAACACAGTTGGAAATCTTTATCGATTGCCTATCATAGAATCACTTATGTTCTATGCCTTAGAAGTAGACTGTATTGAAGGACATTAGTAGAAAAAGAAACTTCAAAATGTAAAACACATAATCACTTTCTCTTCTCCTAGCTATTTTTAAATAGAAATATGTTCATAAAATGCAAATGACAATCATATGTAAATGTCATGATCTGTTTTGTCAGCTGAAAATGATTGATAATGAATCTTTATTTGACATGATATATGTCAATAACAATATAAATATACATTTGCAAAATCATGTTTTTTTCATTCAATCATATGTATTATTTCTTTGAAAATAGAATGAAAATATTACAAAATAATATTATTAATTGACAAATTTCAACTAGGTGCTTTGAAATCAATGTCAAATTGAACACTTATTGTAAATGAACTAAAGACTTGTTTGTTCGATAGTGATAAAGCATAGTTCTAATAGAGTTCTTAGGCAAATAGTCAGTTACGATAGTTTTTTACGAGTACCAAACGTAAAATCTATGAAATATATAGTGCTTTTTCTGCTGTTGACAGAAGCTATAATCGTTGTTCTGACTAACCATTGTTAGGATATGTTTATTCAAAGTAATTATTGTTGGAATGCAAAGAGAAAGTATTTGCGAATGAAAAATATGTCTGATCATTTTTATTTCCAATGAATAGATACGGGAAAACGCTTTTAGGTATAAAAATATTTTTTTTGCGTATATTTCGTTTTTATCAGCATAAAACGAACATTCAGTAATCCATCTGTTAAACAAATATGATAATTAAAGAGTACGTAATCATCGCGTGACGCCCATTGAGACTCTATTGATTTGGTTTTACAATTCCATCATGGAAATGTGCATTTATGCGTATCTAGATATCGTAATATAGAAATTAATCGTTTCCTTTGTAAAGAAAAAAAACGATTATATGAAACGCTATTGTTTTTTTTGTTTCAATAGACAATTTGTCAAATTATTTGATCATGCTTCTGTATTGTGTATTATGGGTGCGCATTGAATGCATTTCTATGAATGATTTGAAAATGTGAAGATTCAAAATAAATGAAATGAATTTCAAAAATATTATTCTATATCTTATTCATCGTAGGAATAAGAAAGCGATCGAATGATCGTCAAATCTGAGAATATTCTTGCTTGTAAATTATCAGAGATTGACATATTCCATGACACATTATTACCATCACAAATAGATTTTCTATTCTTAGTCCTGTGATAATTTTTCTCCATTAATCTTAATCATGATACAGAAGTATCAGATTTTTTTATTAGGCTCCAAAGTCGTTTGCAGTACAGTAAGCACATGGTAACCATACCAGAGACAGGCAGATATTAATTCTCACTTCTAGATTCTATCTATCTTATCAGTTTAGGTAACAGTATACACTACTAATTTTGGTGGATGACCATTTACGATGCAGTAAAATATGGCTGATTACAAGAAATTAATGAAAGTTTTGAATTTTTAAGAAAGTTTTTCTAGCATTCACTTGAGTTCTTATAGATTCTAAAACGTCGATACGTAGGAGGGCGCTCTAGTCTAGAGTGGTATTTAATAAGCCAATCCAATAATATGATTCATCAAAGCGCGATTAATCTTTGTTTTTTAGTTGCTTATTTTTTATAAATTTTTCTTAATTATAAAATTTACGCGAGTATCATAGTTATAAATATCTTATTGTAAAAGAAAAAAAAACGATTTAATTATTCATTGGATAACTTTGACGAATACGTGTTGATGAGTGACTAGACATCAGTCCTGTGAAATGTTCTGTTTAAAAAATTCAGTTGGCTTCATGATTAGTTCATCATGGCAGTTCGGTATCGATTGAAAAGCAAATTGCCTGAAAACAAAAAGACTATTAATCACGAGCAACCAGTTATTGGAACCAATCCAGCTGTTAAATTTGCAAGTCTTCCAATAGAATATAACCCTGAAAAAGAAATACGAGATAATAATTCGTCTTCATCATCAGAATCTGAGCGTGATACAGAAGATCATCATTCATCATCAGAATCTGAGAGCGATACAGAAGATCATCATTCATCAGCAGAATCTGAGAGTGATACAAAAAATCATCATTCATCATCATCTGAACCTGAAAACGAAATAACAAATATTAATTCATCATCTTTAATAATGTCTTCGACGTCAAAACGAAGCGATTGGAGAAAAGATCAATCCAGTATAGGTCTTTTATTATTTCTTTACATATTACAAGGTGTTCCACTTGGTATGGCTGCATCTATACCTTTAATTATTCAAACACATGGTACAAGTTGGTCTCAACAAGCAACATTTTCATTTGCATTTTGGCCATTTAGTCTTAAACTTCTTTGGGCACCGATTGTCGATGCACTATATTTTAAAAGATATGGGCGAAGGAAATCATGGCTTATACCAGTACAATATTTAATTGGCTTTGTTATGATTCTACTATCATATCATATTAATGATTTATTGTATTCAACAGAAACATCAGTAATAAGTCAATCGCGTAGGCTATTATTTAAAAGGTTCAATGTTAGTCACACTTGAATTTTCTTTTTATTATTTATTTAGATATTTATTATCTTACGGCAGTATTTTTCGGTTTATCATTTCTTGCAGCTACACAAGATATTTGTGTTGATGGTTGGGCACTTTCAATGCTTTCTAGGTAAATTATCTATAGTGGGTAGTACGTGAGTTCAGATATAAGACTACTTTTGTTTTGTTAATGATTTCATCTTATTTGTTTTAAAATGTTTACTAAGACGAGCGAATATTTTATATAGATGATTTTTTTTAAATAAGGGTGTATTGTCCTATCATTAATCAGGCCGGAGAAAACGATGATTAGATGATATTTAAACCAGAAAATAGTTTTGAGTACTTTTCTAGATATCTCAGCATATATATTTTTAAAGATTTTTATTCATATTATAAAGGAAAATTAATTTTTCATTATAGAGAAAATGTTGGTTGGGCAAGTACATGTAATTCTGTTGGTCAAACAGCTGGCTATTTTTTAGGCAATGCCGTTTTTCTTGCATTTGAATCGAAAGATTTTTCAAATCTATACGTACGACGACCATTACATATGGAATTTCAACCAACTGGATTGATTACATTACCCGGTAGGATATATCAAAGAGTTATCTTACTATTGAATGCATATTTTGTTTTCTCGTAGGTTTTCTTACATTCTGGGGAATAGCTTTTTTAATCTCAACCACATTAGTCGCTTTATTAAAACATGAAATCGATGAAAGTTATGATCCCAACGATCCTCATTTTAATCTCGGTGAAACATATAGAGTCCTTCTTAAAGCTCTTCGTCTACCGTCCGTCCGATCTATGGCACTAATTTTGTTGACAGCTCGAGTACGACAGAAACATATGGATAAATTTATATATTTTTTTCTTTATTATTAATTGTGATTTAGGTAGGTTTTGCTGCAACAGACTCAATGACTGGATTAGAATTAGTTGAACGTGGTGTGACACGCGAATCGTTAGCTCTATTAGCAATACCAATAACACCATTACAAATTGTTTTACCATTCATAATATCAAAATATACAACTGGACCACAACCATTAAATATTTATATCAAATCATACCCATTCCGGTAGATAGTTTCTTATTCTACTTTTCTATCCATGATTTTTTTGTTTTGCTCGTTATAGGGTGATGGTCGGTATCATTATGGCTGTGTTTGTTTATATTACACCATCATTTCAAAATTCAGATAAAACATTTCCTTGGTATTATTATACTTTGGCGATTATTATCTATGCAATACATCAAATATTTCTATACAATATGTTTGTTTCTCAGATGGCTTTTTTTGCTCTAGTTAGCGATCCAAAAATTGGTGGAACATATATGACATTACTTAATACACTGTCCAATCTTGGTAAGCATCAGACTCACTGGCAAGAGAAGAAAAAAAGCTATTTTAAATTGTTTTGGTGTTCTAGGGAGAGATTGGGCTTCAACAACAATTTTATATCTAGCTCATTATTTAACGAATAAGAAATGTTCAATAGGTAGTACTCGATGTGTAACAGAAATTGAAGAAAAAACCTGTCAAAAGTTAGGAGGTACCTGTGACGTGTCTGTAGATCCATATTACATTGAAGTATTCATGTGTACTGCAATAGCTATTATTTGGTTTCTATGGAAATATCGAGCACTACTGCATTTACAATATTTACCGATGAGTGCATGGCAAGTACGAATTAATCGACGAAGAATTCTTGTGTCAGAATGTGATGACGAGGAATCAACAATGATAAACGCATAATTTTTATATGTGATTATAATGATAGATAAGTCTCACGAATAAGGTGATCTGAACATTCCAATATATATTCTCCATGTTGTGAAATTACTTTAACTTTTCAAGAATCAATAGAAACATTAATATTTTGAAAACGATTCGTTTTATCTGTTGCTCTCTTTTACTTTTTATTATTTTGTTTTCTTTATTGTTGTGTAAATTCATATTGTTTTAGTATAAATTTCTATTTATTATATTGACAATAATGACATCATAGAACATAATTTTTCTCTTGTTTTATTATTATCACAGTGACGCATCTATTTACCCCAAGTGCCCTGCATATCGTATAAAGATAGATGTCAGGAAATATTGAGGTCAAACATTTGATTGGTGACCATGAACGAATCGTTCCTCATGGAAAGTTTTGGAAGTTTTAACAATGCAGTTGACCTTGTCGCTAAAAGAAATTTATTCTATATTTTATTTTTCGTTTTTAGCATTTTCCTCTTCGAATATACGAAATAAAACTTATCGATTTGCTTTGCCTCCGAAAAAAAGGAATAGATGATGCAATGTTTAATATCAATGCATGCAATATGATGAAGTAATTTTGCGTGAGCTTTTACGTTCGCTTGTCACTTAAAAAAGACATATATATAGTATAATACGGAGATTTTTTGCATGCTATTGCCAGTCGTACCATTCGAGGTGAAAAATATACTTCGATATACATATATGAATCTTGTTTCAGATCGCTTTTCACAACGCGTATTCCAATATTGCTTTGTCGACTTCATCGTCTTCAGGCTCGTTCATTTTCAGTTTCACTTAATGTATGTTAAATATTTAATTCACTAGTTCAAAATATTTTTTGTTCAGTTTCATAAGTCTTGGCAAAAGATTCAAAAGCAATACATGGCAGAACCAGAAGCAAAATCAACGCTTGCGGAAGTAGGAAAAAGGAATAAAACTTAGAGTTGCAATATTTTATTTTATTCTTTCAGTTAAATCCACCACCAGAGTACATTCCAGAGCGCATTAAAATTTGGCAAGAACTAAAAACAAAATATCACGATTATGTTGCTGCTCAACCACAAGTTGATATTACAATTACTTTACCCGATGGGAAAATCTTACCTGGTAAATCATGGAAGACAACTCCTCATGAAATTGCCATGGGTATCAGGTCTGTTTCTTGGCTTTATAATCATTTTCAAATATAACACTACTTTTTTTTTAAAATTATTCAGTCAAGGATTGGCTGCTGCCACTGTTATTGCCAAAGTGAATGGTGATTTATGGGATCTTGATCGACCATTTGAAAAAGATGCAACATTAGAGTTAATTAAATTTGATGATGATCAAGGTAATTTTTTGTTTTTTTTTCAATACCAATAAAATTCCTATTGAATATTTCAAAATAGGAAAACAAGTATTCTGGCATTCAACTGCACACATTATGGGTGAAGCTATGGAATTATGCTATGGTGGTTGTCTATGTTATGGACCACCCATTGAACAAGGCTTTTACTATGATATGTATCTTGAAAATCGGTAGGAAATGTTTTTTTTTCCATAAAACAATGTTTATTAAATATGAAAATAAAAAATAGAACTGTATCGGGTCTTGATTATGATCCATTGGAAAAAGTAATGAAAAAAATCGTTAAAGAGGAACAACCGTTTGAACGATTAGAAATTTCCAAAGAAGATCTATTACGTTTATTTGGAGTAAGATAATTTTAGTCGAATATTTGAATTTTGTAAAATTTTTATTTTATCAATTAGTATAATCCATTTAAAGTTCGAATTCTGAATGAAAAAGTGCATACACCAACGACTACTGTTTATCGGTAAAATATTTAAACCAAAAAAAAAAGAGAATTTGAAACTATATTTCAATATGTCTATATATAGATGTGGTCCTTTGATTGATCTTTGTCGTGGTCCACATATTCGTCATACGGGAAAAGTAAAAGCTTTTTCAATTACAAAAGTAAGCCAAAAAATGACAACGTTGTCTTTCTGTTCTACGATAAGATTTTTATTATTATGTAGAACTCTTCGACCTATTGGGAAGGTGATCAAGCACGTGAAACTCTACAACGTATTTATGGAATTTCCTTCCCTGATACAAAACAACTTAAGGAATGGAAACATCTTCAAGAAGAAGCAGCTAAACGAAATCATCGAAAAATTGGTGTTGAACAAGATCTTTTCTTTTTTCATGAACTAAGTCCTGGTTCATGCTTCTTCTATCCAAAGGGAGCTCATATTTACAATAAGCTTATTGATTTTCTTCGAGTTAGTAATAATAATCCTTATTTTTTCTTGAATTATTTATTTTCTCGAATTAGGCTGAATATCGTAAACGTGGTTATCAAGAAGTTATCTCACCGAATATTTACAATGCCAAATTATGGAAAGTATCTGGACATTGGGATCATTATTCTGTAAGAAGATAAATTTCATTTTTGTATCAAATTCTTCATTGTATCTTTGTTTGTTCAATAGGAAAATATGTTCAAAACCGAAATTGAAAAAGAAGTCTATGCACTTAAACCAATGAATTGCCCAGGCCATTGGTAAGAGAGAAAAAAAGGAGCTGGATAAAAGAATAAATTTAAGATTCATCTTCTTTTGTTAAGTCTTATATTCTCGTCACGTCTTCGTTCGTGGCGTGAATTACCATTGCGTATGGCTGATTTTGGCGTTTTACATCGCAATGAAGCTTCCGGAGCGTTAAGTGGTCTTACACGTGTGAGAAGATTTCAACAGGATGATGCACATATATTTTGTGCTCAATCACAAGTAAGAAAATTGTTTTTGTCAGTTTGAAATTCTTTTTCTCTTTTTGTATTTAGATAAAAACTGAAATTGAAGGTTGTCTAGATTTCTTGAAACAAGTTTACGGTATATTTGGTTTTACATTTGAATTAAAATTATCAACGCGACCCGACAAATTCTTGGGAGAAATCGAAACGTGGAATTTAGCTGAAAGTCAACTTAGTGAAGCTCTTAATTCGTTTGGCTATCGATGGAAAATTGATCCAGGCGATGGTGCTTTTTATGGACCAAAAATTGATATTACTATTCGAGATGCTTTACAACGAGCTCATCAATGTGCAACAATTCAACTTGATTTTCAATTGCCTCAACGCTTTCAACTTCAATTTCAAACGTAAGAAATAAAATCAAATAAAAATCGTTTTAGAATTTTTCCTTTTTAGCAATGAACAAGGCGAACTTCAATCACCAGTTATTATTCATCGAGCTATTCTGGGTTCAATGGAACGCATGCTTGCTATTCTTACGGAATCATTTGGTGGAAAATGGTATGAATATTTATTTTTATTACTAATATTTTATTTGTTTGAGGCGCGCTACTACTGGAGAGGAGTTTTTAGGTATTTTTGAATTTTCGAGAGTGTTAGTTTGAATTGAATAAAACCACTTGCATCTGTTTTTTGTTTTTACAGAGAATTGAGAATTATACTCTAAAGCAGAATCCGAGGACAGCCTGATTTTAAACAAGATCGATTGTCATCAATAAGTCATAGAATCATCGCAATATTCTGTTGGGAAATTTTCATCCGAAGAAATAGACACGTGGATAAACATGTAAATTGATATTGAACAGATGGCGAGGCACGAGTACAGATTATGTTTCTTTTCCATTAGTTAGGCATGCCAATTATTTTAGTAAATTATTCGCTGAGAGGACTCAATCCATATCGGTCACTATATATAAACAAGGATTTTTTAAACGTAGAAAAGAACTCTATTAAAAATTCCATTGGCGTCTATTTAGGCCTTTCTGGTTATCACCTCGTCAAATGGCAATCGTACCGATATTTCCATCATTGGATTCGTATGCTCAAGAAGTTCAAAAGAAATTATGGCTAGCAGGTTTTCAAGTTGATTGTGATTTAGGTTGGTCGTCATAATGTCGAAAGGAAAAATGTCGAAAGGAGAAATGTCGAAAGAAGGAAGAGGAAAAATGTCGAAAGGAAAAATGTCGAAAGGAAAAATGTCGAAAGAAAAAAATGTCGAAAGAAAAAAATATCGAAAGGAAAAATGTCGAAAAAATATTTTTGACATGAAACATCGTCAGTTAATATTTTAGAGAATTGTAAATAATATAGTGCATGTTTTATTGCATAAAATTAAGTTGAAATCTTAACAGTGAGAAAAATATAGAACAAAATTTTCTTACTCATTTCACGTTCACTTGGTAAGATAGCTATTGCAGTATTTGATAACATAGCTTTTGCACATTCTTCATCGTATATACGTGGAATAGGTGTTGTTTCATTTATAGCTCGTTGTTTTATTTTTTCACGAACTTCACGAACCTCAAGTTTTTCTTTTTCTGGAAGATGACTATGATTGCCAACAGTTTTCATCAATCCATTATTTAAATCAGTATGCACTTTAGCTGCACAACCATTAATAGTGCATATCCAATATTTAGTACTTGTTGTTGTTTTATTCAGTTTAAAAGTATAATCATCGGCAACTAGTAGAGGTTTTCCTTTATTTGAATTTATAAATGAAATTGAAGGAGATTTTGCTTGAATTTCACTAGTTAAAGTTACGAAAGCTTCAGCCATGACAGTACAATTTTAGTTATATAATAATTCTTTGTTCAACTCTTTCTTTTTACTTGTATTAATAGTTAGTCATCCCTATCAATACTGGCTAAAATTCTACACTAGTAAAATTATAAGAAAAAACAATGAACTAAATGGGATTAGAATCGCCATATACTGGAGACATCATTATTTTTTTATTTTTCACTTTCGACATTTTTCCGCTTTAATATGTACGTTTCGACATTTTTCCTTTCGACATTATTCCAGCATACCATAAATTCGAACCATGCTTTCAGAATGCCTAAAAAAGATGTCGCAAATCACAACACATAGAGCAAGCTTTATCTTAGTGTGCAGCCAAGATATTGTGAATTCTTACTTAAGATCTGTAATCAGATCTTGAGTACAAAATAACTGTATTATCTTGTACCTAAATTTCCAAGATCTGTTAACATATATGTACCTTGTATCTTGGCCAAGATCTTGCTTACAAGATGTTTGTCTAGGGTAAGAATATGAATAAGGGATTAAGTATGAAATTAACGGTTGGATAAAACATTAGTGTAGAGTACTAGACTAATTGAGTGTGGTGAACTACATTTTACTACTATAGAACCGTTTTTGGAAGAAATAGGAAAAAGTTCCAGCTAGAACCAGATTTTACTTGAACCTTAAATGGTTCTGAAAATAGTATCCAAATCTAGAACCCTAAAAGGTTCAGTATGACACCTTTTTTTTCTTTCTGAATAGTAGTTTTAATTTGAGTAGCTAAGCAACGTTCGACTGTGTTTAATGTGAACCAGATATTCATAATGAGAATCCAACTCCATATTAAATGATAGTTTCAAAAGAAAATTTCTAAAAAGTTTGCATACATCTACATTTCTGGTCGCAGATATAGGGCTCTTAGCTAGATTTTCCTGTAACCACACTGTAAAAAAATCGTAGAATACTAAACCCTAGTACTGAAAAAAGGTTTCATAAATCCTTAAAGGGTTTATTATTCTATGGTGAAGGGTTTATTATTGTACCCTTTCATGAAATAATTTTTTGCACTAAAAAAATTAAAATTGGACTCGTTATACATATATATCAAAATGATGTTGACTTTTCTGGTTCATGACACTTATTCATCAAATATTTTTGTGATTATATAGGAAATCATACAATAGAAATAAAGATCAATGAAAAACAGAATAAATTTAGCTCTCTCTATGTTGCAATAGCTTGTAATCTCACATTAAAAGATTATCATTCTCCATTAATTAGATCAACCTGAAAAACAAAATGAAACTTTGTTTATGTAGGTGAGGCTTCTATAAAAAAAAAAGTAAGTATTTATTCATAAATCTTGAAGAATTTCATCACTGAGTTAAAACATTGTATGCAATTATTACTTTTTTTTGAATCAACCGCTTTTGATTTAGCTTTTCCCAATCGAGCCGATCAAATGCAAGCATTATTTTTTTCCAGTCTTTTAGTTGCATAGAAAAGAAAATTGAAAATTGTAGGTAAGTATAATTTTTTTATTAGAATTATTGATTTTAACGTTTTATTTAAATATAGAAGTGAAAATTCTCGCTAAATATAATTTTCGCAGTTGAATTATTCTTTTTTTTCTTTTAGTCAATTTTTCATTCAAAATCAAACGTGAGCATAATTTTTCTTTCACAAATTCTAATTTCTATTCTTTTAGTTCGAAATTCGAAATCGCAATCACACCGACAACTACCCATGCCCACCCGCACCCACACACCCTCTGAAAAGAAAGAGTTATCATCAATAAATCAAACATTTTAGTGTTATACTCAAATTTTTTGTGCTAATATTTCAGGATTTTTATTTGTTTTTACTTTGAACCAGTGTCGATTCTCTTCATCGCAAAGCCGTAATCATTCGTAATTTTGGAAATATATCAGATACACTTTCTAAAAGCAGCTATATATAACTATATAATTGTCAATATAAACTATTTCAGATTTTATTTACCATGACTGAGATACAACAAGCAAAATCAGGAGCACAAGAACCGATTGCTATTATTGGAATTGCATGTGAATTTGCCGGTGGCATTAGTTCGCCGTTTGATCTTTGGCATGCATTGGTTAACAGTCAGGATGTGGGTAGTGAGATTCCAATTGAACGATTCGATATCCATTCACACAGTGCACACATGATGAATCAGGACAATGGCGAACTGCGTAAACGGCTTGTTCACCGTGGATACTTTTTACCATCATCTAAGTGGGATACATTCGAACCAAGTTTTTTTGGCTTATCCGATGGTGAAGCAGCAACAGTTGATCCATGCCATCGTCTTCTACTGCACAAATTCGTACATTTAGTCGACGATGCTGGTTATTCATTGGATCGTGTTCGTGGTTCTCGAACATCTGTTCATATTGGGCAATTTTCCATAAGCCATCAAGAAGCAACATTGAACTTGAAGCCAGAATTTCGAACGCGACTCCATGGTCCCAATATAATGCTGTATAATGCAGCTGCTCGACTTTCATATCATTTTGATTTGCATGGACCAAATCTATCGTTCGACGTGGCTTGCTCATCATCGCTTCAAGCTGTACATATGGCTATTCAAACATTGCGCAGCGGTGAAGCAGATATGGCCGTAGCCGGTGGTGTTAATGCCTTCTATACACCCGTTAGTCACCTGAATATAACGCTGCTAGGTGCAATATCCGTCGATGGTCGCAGTCGTTCGTTTAGTACTGATGCCAACGGATATGCTAAAGGTAACTGATGTTCTATTTTGGCATGAAATAAATGTTCACATGACTATTTCCTTTATATTTTATAGGTGAAGGTCTTGGTCTTGTTCTACTCAAACGATTAAAGGATGCTGAACGAGATGGTGATAAAATTTATTGTGTTATTCGAGATGTGTTGACCAATCATGATGGCAGTGAAGGAAAAATTAGTTATGTTATTCCATCACCAGCCGGACAATATCGTTTGCTAAACGATATTTATGAACAAGCAGAATTCGATCGAAAACGCATTTTCTATGTTGAAGCACATGGAACCGGAACACCAGTCGGCGATCCAATAGAAGCCAACACTCTCGGTCGATTTTTCAATCGTTCTCAAGTTGATTCACCATTGCTTATTGGATCAGTCAAAAGTAATCTTGGCCATACAGAGGGTACAGCTGGTGTGGCTGCACTCATTAAAGTAGCCTTATGCATGCGTTACCGAGCCATCCCACCTAACATGCACTTCAAAGCACTCAATCCAAAAATTGATGCTAAAAGGTTTAATATTCATGTTGTTCAACATTTAACTCCGTTTCCTACACGTAAAAATAACAATGGCAAACAAGAACCAGTAGCAATCGGCATCAATTCTTTTGGTATGGGTGGTAATAATGCTCATGCTATTGTGGAAGAATATCATCCATCAGAACGAACCAATTTGACAAAGGATAGTTCAGCGACGAATGGATATCATCATTTAGTGGTTGAGAGACAGAAGCCATTGGTTTTTCTAATCACAGGTGAGTAACAAAAAATTGCACGTAAACAAATATGTTATGATACTTTTTTCTATGTAGCAAAAAGTCAGGAATCACTTCGAAAACAAGTAGATTTGTTTAACACATGGTTGCAACAACAGAAATACGACAAACAAACAACTAATGCTGAGAACGAAAAAGCCTTTCTGGCACGTGTATCACGACAACTTCTCCTCAGAAGAACCATAAGCTATGAACATTTGGCTATAATTGTTGCTACGGATCTTGCTGAACTTCGAGAAAAACTCGATGCATATCTTGCAGATAGTGCAGCACCAGGTCTTCACATTGCGCAACGTCCGCAAATTCCAGTCAATGCTGATCTTCGACTTTGCTATGTGTTTAGTGGTCAAGGTCCACAATGGTGGGCCATGGGTCGGCAATTGTACTCGACAGAACCTGTCTTTCGGCAATGGATCGAGCAGATTGATGTTGAATTAGCAAAAATTACACAAGAATGGCGTTTGTTGGATGAATTGATTGGAAAAACAGAAGCGGAGTCCCGAATTAACGATACGAACATTTCTCAACCAGCCTTATTCTCTATTCAAGTCGCTTTGACTGCTCTTCTCGCCTCTTGGGGTATTTATCCAAGTGCTATCGTTTCACATAGTGCTGGTGAACAGGCGGCAGCGTTTATCGGCGGTCGCGTAAATCTACCAGAAGCTGTTCGTATTGTTTATCATCGATCTCGTCTACAACATCGTAACACTAGGCAAGGTGGTCGAATGTTAGCTGTGTCAATGAGTGAAAAAGAAGCCCGTGAACTATTGCGTGGCATTGAAGATGTTGTACATATTGCAGCCGTTAATAGTGCTCGATCAGTTACACTAAGCGGTGATGAAGCGATCATTGACGAGATTCAATCGATTCTTACTGTATGCCATCCAAATGTATTCAAAGCTCGACTTCGAATTGAAAATGCTTTTCATTCTCATCAAATGGATCGTTTTCAAATCAAAGAAGATATGCTTTCTTCTTTAAGTAACATTTCTGGACTTCCATTGCAAGATAAAAAACAATTATTCAATGAAAAATGTGCACAGGCTCAATTCTACTCAAGTGTTCTCGGTAAAAAAATGGATTCGAACATTCCTGTTGATGCACATTATTGGTGGGCAAATGTTCGGCAAGAAGTTCGTTTCAATGATGCTATTCAAGCAATATTGAGTGATAGCGCAGCCGATGCATTTCTTGAAGTGTCACCTCATCCAGTTTTGGCAACTTCAATCCGTGAAATTTGCGAAGCAGCCGGTACACAAGCACATATTTTCCCTACATTAAAACGTAAAGAAGATGAAGAGATGACATTACTGGCTACTGTTGCTCAAATTTCTCATTCTTCTACTGTTTGGCAAAATTTTCTTGATTCACGCTACATTCAGGGCGATGATGATAGTGACCATTATGAATTTGATAGATTTCCAGTTTATGCATTCAATACAAGTCCATGCTGGTATGAATCAAGAGAATCAGTTTTGGAACGACGTGCTATGAATGAATCTAATCATCCTCTATTGGGTATTCGTCTATGGACACAACAGAAAAATCCAACATGGAGAAGTTTGATTAATCTCAAGCTAGCTGAACATGCATTTTTGATAGATCATCGAATCCATGATGGTATCATGTTTCCAGCTGCTGGTTATCTTGAATTAGCATTGGCTGGTTGTCGTGAACTACAAATAAGACATAGCAATGACGATAGTACCCATCTATTGCCGATTGCATTTGAACATGTTGAATTTCACAAAGCACTTTTACTTAATGAAAGTGAATTAGTTGAAATATATACAGAAATTACTTGGCCTCTAAGTGAGTGGTCTATCTACAGTCGACCATGGGAATCATCAGGACAAGATTGTATGCGTTCAGCAGGTATGGCTGGTACAGATGTACTAAGCTCATATACTGATGCACAAGCACTGAACACATTCTCATTACGTACTTTTACATTACATGCACGAGGACGTATTGACACAGGTGCACATTTAAAACTGCATGCTGCGCGTGGTGCATCAGAACCATCGGTATTTCTTGGGTCCGATGAATTTATCATGTCCTCAATGGAACCAGCTAGTGTTTATGCTCGCTTATCTACACGTGGTTATCAGTATGGTAATGAATTTCAGGTGACAGAATCGATGGCAGCATCAAAATCGAAGGTGATTGGTCAAATTCAATTTAAACAAGGATCAGATCAATATTATTTGTACCCAGTCGCGGTCGACGGTAGTCTTCATGCGCCGATGACTATTTTGCCTGGTTCCGATACTTTATTACCTATTGGGATTGAGAAAATGATTATTTATGGAAGTACATTGAATCGATCCCGTTTGGTGACCTACACATCGTATCATTCAACTGTAGCTGGCATCTCACAAGATCATACACAAGCATTCGACATGATAGTATATGATGCAAAAGAGAAAACACCATTATTTGCATTTGATACATTTGTCACTCAAGGATCTCGAGGTAAAAGTCGTTCAAAAACTACAGACAAATCGGTATTCGAGAAAATGAAAGAGCTTGCTGAATTTCCGAATGCAGATTACAGTGAACATATTGAAACCATTCTCAGTGATTATTGTTTACAAAGGAAGTGGTACCCAATTGATCTCGAAATGATCGATTTGGTAAGAGATGATCTACAAGCGTCAAATTTTGACTTATCTTTGCTACCTGAAGCGACTACAAACATGTATGATGCTGATAAGCAATTGTCAGAATCAATTGAACAGTTGAATGAATTAGCATCTGAATATGCTCATTTAGCTATTGAACAACTTTCACATTTAGTTGATGCAGACACTAAACCCGAAACATTACATCAACTTATACCTGAAGATCATTCTGCACATATGCATCTTTTCTTAGATTCATGTTTAGCTCTTGCACATAAAAAGATCAGTTCATCGGTGACTCAACATACAACACAATTGCGCATTGTTAAATTATTCGAACGTTTTCCTTTAATTAAGCCATTACTTACGGTAATATCGGCAATCGGCACACAACTTATGAACTTGATTGTCGGAAAACAGGATATCAGTGAAGTGTTCACAGGAGGTTCCGATAACTTAAAAGCCTTAGAAGAATTACAAGTACTTATTTCACAGACCAAAACATATGCTGCATTTCAAATACTAGTGAGTCATTTGAAAAAAATAGCATTAGTGGGCAGCAAACCTACACGTAAGCTTCGCGTGTTTTTCATTGGTAGTGGAGTAAGTGCAAATGCGTTACCTATCTTGGAAAAATTGACCGATCTTGTTCAAGAGGCCAACGGACACGTAGAACTTGTTTATACAGAAAACGATTCCAAACTACTCGAACAGGCCAAAGAAACAATTATAAGCAGTGACCCACGACTAATAATATCGTATCGTGTATTTGATATCGAAAATGTTGATACAGATAGCTTAATCGAAGCTCATGACATCGTATTTGTTTCGAATATTTTGGGTGGCGCAATGGACAAACTTCAAGTTATTTCTGATTTACGTAGCCTGCTGACACCTGGAGGTCTACTTCTTATTGTTGAATTGACCATTGCTCATTCCTATTTCAATCTTCTGTTTGGTATCTCGGATAGTTGGTGGCGTGGAAATGGAGAAAAACAAGGCGTACTCAATGTTGAAGAATGGAAGCAGTTGATAAATGGAGTTGGTGGTTTTGATAAAAATGTACTTACGAGTCCATCGAATCAATTCGGTAATACACTTATTTTAGCTCAAAAATCAACTCAAATTGATACTCTTGCTAAACTCAGCGAAAGAAATGAACAAGGTTGGCTCATATTGGGTGATAATCGAAATAATTTATCAAGTAAAATTTTGTCGTATTTGCCTTGTCCAAATATTGAAGTCGAAATTCGAGATCCTAATTCGCAGTATCAAGAGTCAAAAGCACAAGTCATTACTGTTGTGAAACAAATGTTAGCCAAATATAAACAATTGAATATTGTTTTTGGATGGTCATTAAGTACATTGCCACTAGGAGAAGGATCTGATGATAACAATGAAGCAGCATTTCATAGTCAAGATGAAATCATGTGTGGTCTACTTGTTCACGTACTTCAAACAATTCAATCGGAACTTGCCGAACAAGCTAATCAACCGTACCCTTATGTATTTGTTTTAACAGAAAATGCTCAAACACCAGCCGACAAACAACTAAATGCATCTCCAACACCTATTCTCGGTCTCACTCGTAGTTTGTTCAATGAATATAAACGATATCATTTGAAACTTGTAGATTTACAACCAAACGAGAATAATTGCAATGGTAACTACAGTGATTCTTTTGTTAATGTTATTGTTCGTCATCTTATTCAATCCCGAAATATCCATGAATTAGCAGAAATTGTAATTCAACAAGATGAACATGATTCACAAGTGATTACACGACTTGATTGGAAATATGAGACAGTTGTAGATAAGACAACACTTGACGATAAGGTTACGACAAGAACAATTATTCCGTCGGAAGATGGGGACAAATTTCCATTTCGTTTACAAGTAGCTGAATCTCGGTTTTTGGCTGATCTTGTGTGGGTTAGGGAACCGTCAATTGATGAAATTTTACCAGGACAATTGGAAGTTCGTGTTCATTGTGTAGGTCTCAATTTTCGTGATGTTCTCAAAGCACGTGGAATGTATCCGCACATGCGTAGATTTGCACAATTCGACAAAGATCAACCATATGAGGATCGTGATACAGTACTTGGTTTTGATTTTATGGGATCAGTTGTTCGAGTCAATAATCCAGATTCATGTTTGAAGCCGGGCGACCGTGTATACGGCTCATCTGTCAAAGGAGTTTTCCATTCACATTTGATTGTCAATGAATTCGATGTTGTTAGCATACCACAATCATGTTCGCTTACAGATGAAGAGTTGGCTGCTTTGCCATGTGGATTTTTAACAGCATTCTATGCGCTCAAGCTTCGAGTACAATTAACCCAAGGTCAAACAGTTCTTGTTCATGCCGCATCAGGTGCAACTGGTCAAGCATTCATACAATATGCTCAATTGGTTGGTGCTCAAGTTTTGGCTACAGCAGGCTCAGAAGAGAAACGTCGTATGCTTCGTGAACACTTCGGTATTAAACATGTTTTCAATAGTCGTGATCTTTCCTTTGTTAATTCAATACGTGAAATTTATCCCAAAGGTATCGATGTTATTGTCAATTCCTTGACAGGCTCACTCATGCAAGAATCAGTAAAACTACTTGCTCCTCGAGGTCATTTCGTAGAATTGGGTAAACGTGATATTTTTGACAAAACATTTTTACCATTGTATCATCTCAAATCCGACTGTAGTTATCACATTATTGATCTCATTATGCTTAATACTCATGGGCATATGTCACCTCGCGTTTGGCTGGAAGAAATTTTGGAACATTTTAGAACAGGAAAATTCAAACCAATTGAACCAACAGTAGTTGTTGAACCCTCAGATGTTATTGAAACATTTACTAAAGTCAATCGAGGTGAAGCCATGGGCAAATCAGTGATTCGAATTTTCAGTTCGAAGCAACCGTTACAGATAAAAGATGATATTGGAATAGTACCAAATAGTCAGCATACAAGTGACATGTTTCCATCGCTTGTATGCAACCATGGAACAATCATTATATCAGGAGGTTTCGGTGGTTTGGGTTTAACTATGACTCAATGGATGATTGAAGAACGAGGTGTCAAGCGAGTGTGTCTGATGAGTCGACGAAAACTAGTTGAACTTGAAACGCCAGACAATCCACAGTACGACGATTGGCTTCGAGTCAAACATGCTGCGAAAGCACATAATGCCCACGTTGACGTTGTTCAGGCTGATGTAACACGATTCAGTGATGTTAAAAATTTGATTGTGAATATCAACAAAACACAATATCCTGTTCGTGGTATCCTTCATGCTGCTGTCATTGTCGAAGATCATGCTTTGAATAAATTAACTGATGAAAATATTGTGCGTATGCTAGGTCCAAAAGTTAGAGGCGCATGGAACTTTCATCATGCTTGTCAGGTGACTCAAGCACCCATACACTTTTTCGTAATGTTTTCATCGATTCGTAATCATTTACTTGATATGGGATCTGGCGGCTACAATGCAGGTAATCAGTTCTTAGATGCACTAGCAGATTTTCGCGTTAATCGTCTTGGATTACCGGCACTTTCTATTGGACTACCAGCTGTCAGCGGGGCTGGAATGTTTCATCGATATCGAGAATTTCTGACAACTTTACAAAGTACACAAGGTTTTGCTCTTGTGCCAAATATTGCTGTTTTTAAACTTTTCGATCGTTTGCATCGTGTCCAATGGGAATCCCCTTGTCCACTTATATTTGCAGTCAATTGGGAAAATCTTCGTCAACGTGTTCATCAACTACCAACACATCAACTGAGTGATGTTGTTCGGCAGCAAGCTATTTCATCTCAAGAAAGAAATCCTGCACTCAACAACATGAGTAATATATTAGATATTGAAACAATCTGTGATCGAACACAAGCAACCATTGCCCACTTGTTAGGTTCAACTTCTGTCGATCGTATTGATGTTAGTCGATCGCTAGTTGCTCAAGGATTAGATTCGCTAGCCGCTGTATCATTATATAATTGGTTGGGAAAAGAATTCAATGTATTTGTTCCATTAGCTGATCTTCTTCAAGGTATTTCTGTGAAAATCATTGGCCAGTTTGTGATGAATAAAATACAAGAGCAACAAGGTGCTAATGGTGCATCTTTAGAGATGAATTCCACCGAAACAGGCATAGCTCAAGCCGCGAAAAACTATGAAGAAGATGTAATCCACGATGTTTCTACTGATACAGGTGTCAATGATGTTCAATGTATTCTGCCTTGTTCAAAAACGGGCAACACATTATTTATTCATTTTTTTGTTGCCGATAGTACAAAAACAAAATTTCAAGCACTTATTGCGAAGTGTGCGGAATACTTTGGCGAAGACAGAACACCAGGTCTTTTCCTATTGGATACATCAACAATGAAAAACGTAGAAGCAATGATTTCTCAAATGCGTCGGATACAACCACGCGGTCCATATTCATTAGTTGCCATCGGAGAGAACTCATCTCATGTCATAATGGACATAAGCAATCAACTTCAAAAATACGAATCAGCATCAATATCACGTATTATTCGCGTTGAATCAGCCAAAGAGCAAAATCCAAAGACATCCAAAGATCATCATACAACTATTGCCGGCTCATTAGAAGACTCAACTACAGTGCATCGTCTTGTTGAGAAACTATTGCACGATTCGAAAGGATAATTTTGTTGACATAAATCCATTAAATTCAAATTGTTATCCACGCGTTTCATCATCGAACTTCTATGAGTCGTAATTTAACTATTTCGTTTTATGCTTCTTCTATATAGACAGTTTAGTTGAAAAATAAAAATAAAACTAACATGTGAATTTCACTAAATTGGGTGTGGGTGCAGGTAACCGGAAGAATGACACCCACACCCTCAATGGACTATACAGTTTGGGCGTGGGAGAGTGGCCTTGGATATAGGCTTAAAAGAATGTCAATAACAGCATCCGTACTCATCCACACTGCATCAATATCTTATGTTGCAGTGTGTTCTACTGTAACGTATATCTCGATTCTATCTATTTTCTTGTCTCTGTTTTCGTGTGCGTATATAAACATTTGTTTTCTAAAAGAATAAACAGAGAGATAATAAAACACACACGTTTAAAGTGCTCGTCGCTCTTCGTGAGCGAGAGCGCTAACATTTGGCGACATTGACTCGTTTCTACTAATAACAACTGTGGAAGGTCAAACTGCTGATTAAATCAACCAAATCGTCTATGAACTTGAACATCGAAATGTTATGATCACCTATACCGTCAATGGTTGGCTGCCTTTTCATCAATTACTAATCGACATGCAAATGATTGATAATGAACAACAAGCATTTGAATTATTTCAACAACCTGAATTAATTACATCAATTGATCAAGATTCATCATTTCAAATTTTTACAGCAATACCATCGACAAATATTCCATCTTCACAACAGTATACACGAGCACCATATGATAATATATTATTTAATGATGATCATGAGCAACGACAATCACAACAACAACGAACAATATTGATAAACAAACGTTCACGTGAACAAATATCTGACGATGAAAATATTCCATAAACACCACAAATCAATTTATCACATACAATACATTCGAAACAATGGCAAAAATTACACCGACATGAATTCATCAGACATGGCATAGATAATGGATTTTTTATCACAGAGATCAAACAAATTCTTCGTACGCACAAAATAAACTTTCTTGCCATAGATAAAGTAACGTCATCATCACCGCAGTCACAAATAAATAAATTTACATTTACACCTCAATTTAAAAAAAATAACTATTATTTCTTTGAAACAAAAGAAAAAAAGAAAAGAAAAGAGAACAGATAGAATCGAGATATACCTTAAAGTAGAACACACTGTAACATACTCCCTTATTGGACAAAAAAAGTGTGTTCTATCCACATTTTTGGATAGATAGAAATGATAATGAAACTAAGAGATAGGTAATGACTAGCATCAGACGAAAAGAAAAATAACAAACTAAAGCACGAGAAAGTCGTTGAAAAGAAATGGTTAATAGGATGAAAGAGCGAAAAAAAATGCAAAAAGAAGAACGAATATAAATTTTACGCTTTGATAGTTATATCGGTCTTGGTGGAAAAGAGCGAAAAGGAAAAGAGCGAAAAGGAAAATGGCGAAAAAAATCTAGAGAGGAAAATAGCGAAGAGGAAAATAGTGAAAAAATTAGAAGTGATCATTTCTATTCTTGTGACTCATGGTTTATGCTGTTTTATTGATCGAAAAAAGACTACTATGATAATGTATTTAGAAAATTTTATTTTTTTTTGTTTCCAATCAATAGTGATAAACCTGATAGAAGTTCCTTTGTGGTGATTTCTTTTTTGAGAAATCTATCGTGAAGAACATTGACTTTCATTTGAAAAGCAGTTGTCTTTTTTGATTGCTTTGGTGCAGATGCACCAGCATCAAGCTGTATTGAAATATGTTGAAAACGAACATGTTCGCTTTTAATCAACTGTATAAAACTCCAAATATTTGGGTGTTTTCGTGCCAATCGAGTTGCAAATCGAAGGTTATAAGCTAAAATACGAATGATTCGCGATAAAGCTTCGAGATGAGGCAAATTGAAAATAAGACTATTCTTACCCTCTGAAGTGTTGTTAGTGCGATGTTTGACATGATGAAAATTCCACATGTGCATAGGAACAACACCATGCATCCACTGATGTTGGAAGTAAACTAATAGATCACTCAATGATGTTGCCATGATTGTTTGTAAACGTTGAAACTGATTATCTATTTCAGTAATCGGCATAAGGCTTAAGGCCATTAGTTGACGACATTGATCACGAATACTTCCATTGTGTAAATAATCATTCGCCAAACCTAAATCTGTAATTTTTCGATGGATTGCCTGATTGAAGTGAAACATACATCCTGAGTGAACTGCCGTAGGAAACTGACAAAAATTAAACAACCTTAAACATGATAATCGCATATTCTGAAAATGAAAATACTCACTTCTTGTCCAACAACAGGTAATAAAGTAGGTTCATAGTCTGTTATTATTCGTTTCGGTTTAAATTGTTTTCCCATCGTATTAGCTTTTTCTTTTAATTGTTCAATCAACTCAGTGTACGTTTTTCCACGTTTATTTGGTAAAAGACAAAAGGCGACTGGCAAGCCTGTCATACAAGAGTGAACAATAATCATTCAAGATATTATTAATAATTTACCACGTACCTTGACCAAATTTCTGAGCATGTATCAAGTATACTTGTTTGAAATTTGGTGGTGTTGTATCAAATGTTCCGTCCATAAAAATTGTTTCGCTTTCGAATAATAATTCTAACTGTTGATCGCTTGAAAATACCAGTATTCGATCTTTACCACGTGTCATGAACAAATCAACCAATAAAAATCGTTCATTTGAAAGTGTTTGCTGATATGATTCAGGAATATCGAATATAACGCTTGATGGTATGACAGGTGTAATTTTTCGACGAGCTTTACTCATATTAGATCCTTAATATTAAAAACAAACATTTCTCGAATAAATTATTTTACTAATGTACCAACGGTACCTACGATATTCAATAACAGTTGGTAAAATTACTGCTGCTGCTTTTGAAAGTTTCGCCTTCACAATTTCCTCGTCATATATTTTTGTTATGGGTGTTGTTTCAGTCAATATTCGTTCTTTCATTTTGTCTCGTAAAATTTTTGCTTCTAGTTGATCCGGATTTGCAGAATGATTATGATTACCACTAATCGAGATCAACTCCTTGTTAACATTTGTATGTATATATACGCTGCAACCTTTTTCCGTACAAATCCAATATTTTTTCGAGATTGTTGTTTTGTTACATCGAAATAGATAATTATCACATATTATTAATGGATTACCTTTATTCGATGTGGCAAAAGATATCTCAGGTTGCTGAGCGTTAAATGAACTATTTTCAGAAGGTACATTTGAAATCATTTTCACGGTAAATCTATTTAATATTAAGAAGTTTTCTCGGTTTATTGAAAAAAAAAGATGAGTGACCAATACGAACAGAAATGATGAATTTTATAACGACATCTTTTCAATCATCGGATGTTTCTGTTCTTTTTCATTTCGTCCATCATATCATATTTTCGCTGTTTTCCCTTTCGCTATTTTCCTTTTCGCTATTTTCCTTCTATATAGTTTTTCTTTCGCTGTTTTCCTCTTTCAGTTTTTTTTCCGCCATTTTCCTTTTCGCTCTTTTCCACTAACACCGTGAGAACTGGGGATTTAATGTAAGCGCACCGAATTTAGATTATGAAGTATCAAAATCAAACTTTAACAGAAAAATCGACGTTTCTCTTCGTAGTACCTTTAAGTTAAGTTTTCATAAAATACGTTGACACTATGAATATGGCAATGCCGTCTGGCCAAGACGGGTCGCTGGAATAATTTTCAGGCGTATGGTGTTATCGAGTGATGAGATCTGAACTGACCAATGTTAGCAAAGGAGTCAATTTTCCCTGCATTGGTGCGATGCATAGAATCCCAAGAGTTTAATTGTTGAAGCTGAAATGGATTGTCGTAGGATATCGTAGGTCAGGATTCGCGCATTGTCCAATAAGATTCGCCAATTCATCAGACCAAATTGAACAAACATCGGATCAAGATAGATCTCGGCGAGCTCTATCGAATGCACTGTTTATTCTTTTTCCAAGATCTACCCATCATAGAGAAAAACCAAAAATACTGCAAAAAAAAGACCACAAAAAAGCCTAATTTTTCAGAAGAACCTGTCACGATTCATCAATTCATCAGACCAGACTGAACAAACACCGGACCAAGATAGAGCTTGACTTGCTCTATAGATTGGACTAGTTTTGAGTTTTTGTACGATGCTTCCGTCGGCTCGAAATTTGCTAGACTATCCTGGAAATCTCAGGTTTCTCGGAAGAACTCGACGCCATTGACTCTAATCACTTTTTCAAGGCTTCCATACAACTTCTCAAGAAGAACTTGGTGAGATCAACTGAAAGTACCTCTGCCGGGGTGAATGGAACGGTCGGATTCCCACCGAACGTCAAATCCGCGCCTCAATCCAAGATTTCTATTTGGTTGAAGTTTTGATGTTTGGAAGGATCAGAGTAATTGTTAAATAATATTTTAATTCTAAAAAAATTTTGAATGATTTAAATTCCTTTTAGGAAAGGCTATTGAATGTTTTTCCTGATGGTATCTCTAGTCACTGTTGGTTAGATACGGATATCGACGCACAAGAAAATTAAAGAACACAATCTTGAGTGATTGTCATTTTATCAACAGTACCAGTATAGCCTTTCGAAAGAATTAGCAGTCATGATCACAATGCATATATTTTTGTGAAAAAAAGTCTTAAGATCAGCAGAGGTGTCAACTGAATTTTCGTTTCAATCTATGATTGTTCCGAACCGATTTCCGATAACAATCACGGTAAAAAAGAGTTCAGACAAATTATTGAGATCTGAGCTACGCCAAAGTTACAAATACTAAAAAATCAATATAGATTGATTCAACAAAACAGCTAACCAATTTTCTAGTAATTTTCTCTAATCCATTCTATTTTTGATTCTTTTTTTCTGACAATTTTTTCAACTAATGCACGATCAACATTATTTATTGACGTAATAAATTTAAATCAATCTCCTTTGTAAAATACTCAATCGCACTTTAAATCTTTAAACGTAAACTCCGTTCGATCATGGATTGCTCAATCCAGTTGAGCCAATAAAATTGTTTTCCTTTCCTTCTCATGATTGCGGATCATGTAATCTATTTGGTTTAGTTATGTTTTTTCGTTATTGAGTCGTTTAGTTTTCTCGTTTGAATATATGAGGGACTATCCTTATATTTATTTAAAAAGGTTTATTTATTTTTTCATCGCTGTTATCGTTATTTACATAAATCTACTTTTCTCTTCAATCAACTGATTTCATCAATTGATCTCATTAAAAATCATTGATTATACATATACATATACTAATACGAGGTAAACTAAATATTTACGTGAGTTCTCGACATAAGATCAATTAATCTAAAGAAGACGCATCACTGACTGCCTAGGTCGAGAAATCCCACACAGAATTCAATAGGAACTTGATAGTATTCTGCCATCCGACAGAATTTTATAGGATTCCGGGTCGAGGAATTGACATCGGAACCCATTGAACTCCCGATGACATCCAACAGTGTTTCTTTGGAAGTCATAGGAATCCGGAACCCGGAATCCGATAATAGCTCTGTAGGGTCCGACAAAATCCGGTAAGATCCCACTGGATGCAAGTCGGATCCGATTGGTTCCCACTGTTGGATTGTTCGACCTGGGTGAACGTAAAAATAAAATAAAGATTAATTACAGACATCTTCAAAAGAGAACCTCACAATATGTATAAGTTAATAATGTTTTAAGTAAATATTTTGATGTTTCACGACAATTTTGACAACAAAGTAGATAAATGACTAAATTACCAATAGAATTAAGTGTTTGCATAAAGCTGGCAAATGTATAGAAGATAGGTTGTATTTGACATTGAAAATCAAGAGTAGATGGTGATATATACTTCTCTCGTACGGAATATTGAACTTCATAGATTTGATTAATAAAAATTGGAATACGACATACGAGAAATAAAAGTACAACTGCTATAAGCATGATTGTCACATGATAGTGCCGTCGATAGTAAACTAAATTCATCTTCAACATTGCCATTTGTCGAATAGATGTTGACAATAAACGACGATGTTCATCATAATATTGTGTAAGTCCACGTGCTGTTAGAATACTCATAAATATTAATATAACAAATGGTATAATATATACCACTGGAATATAAACGTAAGTATTTATGATTTGAAAAAATGCTTTGTGCTTACCAATAAATTTATCTACAAAGATTAATGAAATCGAGATGGTTAGGAAAAAAATGAAATCTATTCTTAC
The DNA here is from genome assembly GCA_905331475.1 of Rotaria socialis. Taxonomy (NCBI): domain Eukaryota; kingdom Metazoa; phylum Rotifera; class Eurotatoria; order Philodinida; family Philodinidae; genus Rotaria; species Rotaria socialis. The sequence goes on from CAJNYU010002723.1 coordinate 90,293, forward strand.
TCAATACTTCATGATGAGTTCGATTTTGAATATCAATTTGTTTAACAACACGAAATTTAAACCAATACGGTATTATAAAAATAATTGAAAATATTGTTAATAATAGTATAATACGTAAAGAATTTCGTACAGTACAGTAATGAGCAGCATTTAAACCCATGAAAACATGTAAATAACGATCAGCAGAAACAGCTACTGTGTAACAAGTTATGCATAATTCAAGAGTATTCATTAGAGGAATAATGTATGGTGATAATCTATAGATGTACTTAAAAAATAAAAATAGAATTTAACTTTAGATGAAACTCACTGATAAAATATTTCATCATAATTATTGTATAAATTGTTTTGAGTTTTAGAAATAAAATGTGGAATTATAATAGTGAAACGAATTGCATAAAATATAAAAAATAATATGAGCCAAAGAAGATTTGCAACGGCCAATGCAATTAAATATACATTTGTTGATAATGTTCTCATACGTTTATTGGCTAATACAATTATTGAAAATGTATTACCTAATAATCCTAATATGCAGGTGATAATTGATAACCACCCACCAATGACAAATCGAAATATTAATACAAAATCTTCATCTTTTTTGGTACATACAAGATTAAATGTATTGTTCAATGTCATTTTTACAATCGATTGATGTTACCAAAGAAAAAAGTGAAAAATACTTAACCCTAAATAGATAATATTTAGAGCTCGCCTATATAGTTGAAGGGTGCTATAAAAAAAAACGTATCGTATTATCTATAACGTTATTATAAATTATTTTATATCCTTATTGCAATCAACATTGGTTTATCAATGCTCCTTAGATTTTAATAAGACCTATCATATGACTAAGTCGTTGATAGATAAGCAACAGGAAAAAAGTGATTCCTATTTTCATGCAAAAAAATGAACTAATTACTATGTTGCATCGATACAATCATATTATTTCATCATTTTTTTTAATATTAGCGTTTTACTAGCGATGGGGTTTATATTGTTTTTTGACAATCTCAAATTTTGATATTGAAAATAAATTGAATTCTTGAGTAACAGTCGTTCGAATTGGGAAGTTCATGTTTTTATAGCTGTAACGAGAAATTATCAATACTAACAGATGAATGCATCTACGAAAGATCAAATTGTTGTGCTTGATGTAACTTTTTTCTTTAAATTTATTTTGAATTGATTCTTTGAAAATCGAGAAAACATTTTCATTTTCTCAAAAGCAAGCACTCATGATTCGTTCAAATGTTCAATAGTGCCTACTTGAAGAAGACAACGAGCCCGCGATAGCTCAGTTGGTAGAGCGGAAGACTGTAGATGTATCATAACTGTAATCTTTAGGTCACTGGTTCGACTCCGGTTCGCGGGACTCCTTTTTTTTCTATCTTATTTTGAAGCTGCATTAGATTTTTCATTGATAAATATTTTATCCAATTGTAAAAGGAGACGATGAATAAATAAATACAATTATTTCTGATTGATGATTATTGATCATTGATCATTGAATTGGAATGAAGGTCACCGCATATTGTATCAAGTAAAATAGTATAAAGATGAGAACAAGAATATAAATTTTTTTCTATATGAACAAATCTTGAAGGATAATTTTTGATATCTACCATCAATATATTCTTTGTTTTCCTTTTAGCACCGTCTGTGTGTCACATCATAATTTAGAGAAGTTGTTGCGATGATGATGAGAAACTATATTACCGAGCCATTAATAATTGCGATTGGCTAAATATAAAATCATCTAATGTAAAAATCATATAACGGGTGTGCCAGATGAAATGAGCCTCTCAGTATTTTTCGAATATCTCGTTCTATCATTTCATAATGATTCGTTGAAAGAACTGTGTTCACTAGGTTCTGTAGAGAATTCGATGGGCTATCTTTTAGAGAAAAAACCAAATAAATACGTGAGAATCTGAACGAGATATTCGAAAAATACTGAGAAGCTCATTTCATCTGGCGCACCCGTTAATGCCCTTGAATATATAAAAACTGAAAAGAGCCAGTTAATAAAAAAAAAGGAACAACAGCTGCAGTAAATAACATACATTTCTCATTGATACGATACTATTATTAGCTCAGTTATCCATAGAATGAAGAAAAAAAACATTTATAAAATATATTGCACTTTTATTCGAAAGAGTAAAATTATATTTTAGCAAATAATATGTTTTTACTAAATAGGTAGCAGTGTAAAATAAATTAGTTTAAATAATTTATTTAAGAACAGACTGTTATAAACAGCAGCTACTAACACTACTACACGAGTTCAATAACAGATCCATATGTGTCGCAATCAACACAAGCATCCAATTAATATGATATACTGTATACATAACAATGACATTTAATCTTATGGATTTATTACTTGGTTCGATTGTAACGAACGATGAGCAAGACTTCGCTGAAATAATACATGCAACTTTTTTTCTCTTCCCTTGAATAGATGACCTTTGGTCGTTCTTTGTCAAAACAACGTATAACGAGCCCGCGATAGCTCAGTTGGTAGAGCGGAAGACTGTAGATGTATGATAACTGTAATCTTTAGGTCACTGGTTCGACTCCGGTTCGCGGGACTCTTTTTTACTACCTATAATATCAATGATGATACATGAATAAAGTAATAAAAAATGAGCATGAATAAAAATTCTTGTAGGTAATATTATCAATGAAGGAGACCGGAAACATACAGCTAAGTATTTGAGCAAGAATGTGGCATGAAAAACAAACATACAAGAACTTATTTTTTGGTCTATCACACAGAGGATCTGATAGATAGAAAAATTTGATTGACTAATTTCTATAAAGTTGTGTGCAGTGTACATGACTTATATTTATTTTTTTAAATTTAATTGATACATCAAATTTATTTTATTTTCAACTGATTTTTCAAGACTTTATTCTCGAGAACCTGAAGCAATATTAATGCGTCGAACAGTATCGATGATTTTTTTGACACCAGCCATGTGTGTGGACCTAATTTATTAGCATAACTAACGGAACCATAACCCCACCAATCGAAGCAACCATTTAGATTCTGAGAAGTAAATGTCGATTGTATTACTTGTGGAAATAATACAATTATATCATTGAGTTCAGCAATTTCCAAGTAGCCTGCTTTTTTAGCAAATACATCACCAACAAATGATTTACCGGTAGAAGAAAAAGAAAGGAAATATAATTAAATCATAGACAAAGCAAAGTTGCATGATACAAACCTTGTTTACAGCCATGAAGAACAACATGAATTGGACATTTCTTTCCTTTAGTACAAGCTGGCGGAAAATAAATATAGCCTTGTGTATCAAAACTAGCACCAACATCAGATGATGATGTTCCAGTTATGCCTGGAACAGTGATACTTGATAATGTGAATGTACTTTAATTAAAGAATTGCAAATATGTTAAATAGACTATATAAAGACATTGCTGATTGCATCGCAATTTGCCCATAACGAAAACATATCGAGAGCTCTTGCGTCTGAATTAAGAGCGGCTTGCGGATTCATGAATACTGCTTGATCAATAGCAATAAATTATCCAGTAAGTGTTGTTATTGATCCACTTGGTGGTTTAATAAGATCGCTACCATATGAATGATTTAACATATCATAAGCCAAGTTAAAATCACTACTCAAGAAATAATATACGAAATTATTTTCAATTATTTCTTTCTTTCTTAATACATACCAGTCATTCATGAAATTAGCTGAATTAAGTGTTTCACATTTTCCATTAAAATCTTCTATTGGAAAAACATGATTAGCCGGTAGATTATAGTTCGTTTTGATTCTAGCACCGAATTTAGAATATATTTTTTCATTGAGCTGAATCACAGACGAAACAACTACTCGATCATTTTTACCACTAAATATACACATACTGAATCATCTTTTACATTTGATGTTGGATCAGCACTGCTAGATCCAATATATGATTTCAATTTATTTTGAATATTTGTCAACGAAGCTGATGTAGCTGAACCATTCATACTTAGGTCTGACCAAACGTTCTGCAATTTAAAAACAAATTAATCATATTTCATTTATTTAATTGGTTAAACTACGTTCAATAGAATTGGTCACCGGAAAATTGCATAGTATCAGGCGTGACGAATATGATTGATATGACATTATATTGATTCCTTCTTCTATCATCTAATTAATAACATTGGGCAAGTATGGAGTCAACGATGATCGTGAAGCAATTTTGTACATCTTGGCCCTGACGATTCATCTTCAATAAGCCAGCTAGCATCAGATGAATTATGACTAACCTATCTAAAATAAATCCATATCCCATCACTAGTAGGGCTAGAATGTAACTGTCATGATCGAACAAAATTTTTAAAACAATGAAATATGATTAGTTCATGTGGTATCCAAGGTACCTAAAATCTTTTTCGAAAAAGAGTTCAAAAAACCTTTTAACAAATTGTTAGAAAGGATTCAACTTGATATATCTAATTGTGGCAACTATCATCAACATTTAATAAAATAAAACTCGAACTTTCTCTTTTTCTTTAGCTTTTTTTTAAATTGCAGGACTTTTGGTCAGACCTAAGCACATGCGCCAAGAACTGACATCGTGTTGCCTTGAGCGCAATAATAGGAAGGACCAGCAACAATCCCACAGTCACTAATTTCAGATGAAAAGGCAATCTGTAATTGCGATGTCATTGAGACACCAGCCGATATACTTGAGACTGTAACATCAGTTCGTGGTGTTTTAGCTTCAATAAATGAAGCAACAAGAACAGAAATACAGAAAATAGTTAACATTGTATAATAGTTGCTTTCGATGGATACCAAAAGTAATATAAATCGAAATACGTAATATATAGGTGCGAAAAGGGGGCACGAGTGAGGTGTAGCTGTATTGAAAACAAATTTATAAATTCATACTACGTTTGAAAACTTGTGAAATTTGAGAAATCAAATATTGATATTAAAAGGATACTAAGAGAGTATGGATATTTTTGAGTGCTTATTAAGTTAAATCACACAAATAAATATATAGTTTTACGGGTTAACTTTGTACTTTAGAGGCATTCTGAATATTGCCCGGCCAATGTTTCTCCTTGTTAATAGTTTATTTATTAAAATATGGTCGGCTTCAAAAATATGGCATATCTTATATGGATTTCAATGTGTAGAATATTCTTTCGTCGAATAAAAATCACGTGCAGATAGACCTAACATTCAAAATAAAATGATCAAATTACAAAAATATTAATTTTACTACAGGTGAACTTTTTTCGATGTTCTAGGTCGTAAAAGAATGATACCATGATGAAGCGTTACTAGCTATTTACAAAAGTAAATTTAGGCATTCGTATTAAACGGTAAAAATATTTACAATCAATCTTGGGATTTAGCAGCTCAATTTCAAACTAACTTATTAGTTTGAGAAAGAAGAAAGACCATACGCCCCATGACATATTCTACAAAATAATTCTATTGAAATGATATATTATAGACAATTGATTTAATAACAAGAGCAACTATCATCTACTCAATTTTTTCAAATGGATTTTTTCTGTTCGATCGATTATCAGTAAAATTAACACAGACTTTTACTCCCTGATGAATGCTTTTTCAAAAGTCACTGAAAATACTAAAATAGTATTGTTTTGATCTAAATACTAGTAGTTTGCATAGAAAGACATTCGATAGTCAACTTTAATCAAAATAATTTGATCACACCAACGATCATTAGAAAAATGTGAAAGTAGAATAATATCAAAACTCACACGTTTTTCTTCTATAACGTAAGCATGTTTTGTTTTGTTCTTGTTATTTTTTTTTTCATTTGACTAATATAATGAAAAAAAAAGAAGCTTTGCAGTATAACATGTACTCTAATGAATTTTATATTGATGACCAATATATCATACATCTTCTAATTGACACTATGAGTTTGAACAAAACAAAAATAGGGATGATGCATATTTTTCATCCTTTTACTTTACGATAGTCACTATAGAAAAAAGTGCTATGGTTTAGCATCTCTTGTCTGGCAGTATATAGGAAAATGATAAAAACGTGTGTTCGAAATACTTAATACAATCGGTTAGGAAATTGAGTTAGAATTAAAAATAAAATAAAAACTGAATATGTTTTTCTCTGAAAAATTCCTTATAACACGTATGTAGAAATGTAAGAGATTAAAAATTCTTTTTCTCATGAGAAATCAACAACAAAACGATCCTACAAACAAATTGTGTTCTGTAAAGTCTGACACATAAAAAATCATGTCATGTTATAAACCGATACGATTTCATACACTATACGAAATAATGTAAAACAAAATCCAATACTAAATAAAATCATTGATTCAATGCGTTCAAGCAAAAAATATTGACAATAAGGATTTAGATCATCGAAGAACACAGCAATATAAATATGTTTGTTATTAATATCGACACGGATTATCTTTTTGCCTGAACAGTTATTAAATAAAACACTTGTATTCCCATTCTAATCAAGTAGATTAAAATGCATTCTTGCGATCGGTATAAATTATCCACTTTTACTTTCAATAAAGCACATTTTGATTAGAAAAGTTCTATTATATATGCATTGTTTACTACTGAATTTACAATTTTCCTCAAAGATTTTTGCAAAAGGATTTCAATAAGACAAAATATAGAAATCATGGCTAAAAATCAAAAATGTACATTCATTAAAAAAACACAATCGTATATTTATAATATCTATATAAGATAAACAAAATCGAAAAAATTCCAAACATGAATAATTTCTTATTTAATTTACAAAAGGAAAAAGAGATCCGCAACTATATACTGTTGTTAAAGCTCAAATAGCACACACATATACATATACGAATATTATTTAAACACTTGCATAAAAATCGACTATATACTTGAGTAAAATGATTAGAATAATGCAGAAATTATGTTAATTAATTGTTGAATAAATTCTAATATCATGATTAAATTGTTCTTTATTATTGGTTAATCGTGTTCATAGGCAAAACGAAAATCATCATCATCCGTTAAATATGATCCATATGATTCAATATCATCATCATCAAATAATATATCCAATCTTATAAAGAAAAACAAAACAATGAGGAATAATTTTTCTTGCAAAAGCTTTTAACATACTCATCAAATACTCTCCCAACAGTAAATGGTGAAAAGATCGATAGCATAAGAACATCAGAATAGTTTTCTAAATCTCCATGAATATTAAGACGTTGACGACGACGCGGTGGATCTAATTGAACATGTTGTCCATGTTTATCAACATGTCGATAAAAACATTTTGAGCCGAATGGACATAAACCATCACCTCGTTTGAAAAATTTACAATGGATCTTTCTAAACGTATAAATGAAAAAAGTGATTTCGTTATCTATTCAGTTTTTCATTTTGCTTTATTTACTGAAGATTTTCTTTATAAACTTGAATTAGGGCCCTTTTTGCTTGATCATTTTCTGGCCAATATTTTGTTGGTGTAACAAAATCAGATTTTATTCGACATTCGGGACTATAATAAAGCAAAAGAATATCTTTTATTCATGAATCAATTGGTACTTTTGTCAAAACTATTGATACAAACAGCAGAATAAAATATTATACGAAAAACATTTTTACGATGGTTTATGTTATTCATCAGAAGTCGCTCAACGATTGTTCGCTGACCTGTACTTTACTTCTTTATAAGTAGAAAAACAAGTTGTAATTCATCGAAAAATTCTACTTTTGAATCTACAACCGAACTGTACAATAACATTAGAGTAAGTTTCCCAGATAGAATCAATGTAATAATTATGAAAAATATCTGTACTATAGTAATTTTTCCCCATAAAACAATTTGATAGTGTAAAATACAAATTAGTTTTAGTTAACATTTTACAACGGAAAGAAAATTTCATCGAAAAACGATCAGACATTTGAGTGTACAAAAGAGCCAGCAGCTTGAAAAGGACATGAAACTTGAACCTTTAGAACAAAAACAAAAAGGTATTTTTCTATGGAAAAGAAATGTCATTGGATAGAAATAATATTTCGTCAAATCATAGGATTAAGACGAAAACTAAATAAACAAGGTCGATTGACACGAAAATGATTAGATGTCTAGGACTCAGTTATACGCATGATTGGTTATTATTCTTTTCTTTTCTAATAGCTAGGCAATATTATGACAAACGATTTCATGTGACAGCCAGCAGCTCAAAGAGAAATCAAACAGAAATCTTGTCAATCGATCGACAGAAATAGTCGCAATAATTTAAAATATCAATTCTTACCAAGCTTTGACAATTTTATGTTCATAGTTTGATGATGAACGCCATGTTCTTATGCATTCCAAACAAAAGATATGATCACAATTTTCCAATATACCAAAACGTTTATCACCATCTCTATCCCATACTGTTTCAAGACAAACACCACATTTTTTATCTTGACTACGTTGTATTGCGAAGGCTTCTTCACAATCAGCTTCATGTTTTCTCAGGCATTCCTTAAAAAATTAATAAAATTCTTTTTCATCAAGCAGAAAAGACAAAGATAAATTTAATATTCTTACAAATCGATGCTGTTCTCGTTGTTTTTCATTTGTTGGGTGTAATAACGGCATTTCACAAAGGTCACATAAATCACCATGAATATATGGACAATAACGCCCAGTTTCTAATGCTTCACAATAGCCATCTTTTTCAGCATATGGACATATTGATTGAAGAGTAAAACTAGGAGAATGTAGCTCCACTTCTTCAAGAGAAGTTGAATCATCAGGAGAATTTTGTTCATAGCGTCTTGGCTCTAGAAGTAAATTATGACGTTGATGATCTCTGTATTGCAATATCTCTTGAAATTACGTGTTCCTAGTATCCTGTATTTTTTGAAAGATATTTCTGATAGATTCTCAAAGAGAATTATCATTCAAAATTTAGTTTAGTGAATTTCAATATCTTCTTATCAAGCTACTTATTTTGAAATGAAGGATCAGAAAAAAATAGTCCCAGAATTCGTATCAATATATTAAAAAGATATGAGAATTCTTTTTCTAATCTTATATTATTGATTTTTCGAAAGGAATTCTGATCCTGCATTCAATATATATATATATATATATATATATACAGTACCTTCTGTATTCAAATTAATACATGATTGAGATTGGTTACTAAGTAAATTCTGTTGAAACGAACTTGTTGTTGTAGTTATTGGTGGTTCAATCGACCAAGGAAATGCTTCCGATTTCTGTTGTGCATGAACATACCTTAATAAAAAAATGATTAGCATTGTGAAAATAAAAAGATAAAATTTTTGAAGTTTAATCAAACCTGCATCGATCACCATATATACATTTGCCTCGTAGGTAATATCGACAGATATTATTTATTTGACTGTTTGTTTGATCGTGTGAATAGTAACATTTATCACCATAACGACATGTGTTCGAGAGAAAATATCTGTGCAATGATTTTTAACTTGTAAGAATAGAAAAACATAAAACAAAAAACAACAACAAACCGGCATAACTTCTGTGGCGATTCGTTTGGATTAATGGCAACCACCGACGAAGCCATCAACGACGATTTTATATCAAGAACTAGAGTGTAAACAAGAAAATATTAAATCAAATTTCGACTGACGTTTTTTCCGAAAATACATCATTCTTTAAAAGCATCACACAATTTCCTTGAGTGTCTATTCGAAGAGCATATAACCAATAGAATATTGAAAATATTTTATTTGAAAAGAAAACCTAACAATATACTTAAATTCAAGTATATCTCGATAATATGAAATTAGATTTATTAATAACTATTCTTATTTCAAAAAAAAACAAGCAAAGGAATGCTTCTATTTCATAGAGTACTAGTGTCATCTACAGGAAGCAAGTTGGGCAAGTTATCCTCATATAATCAAGAAAACTAACTTTTCATTTAAGTCTCAGTAATACATTAAATTGTTACCAAGAAGGTTTCAGTGTATGAACAGATGATCATTCAATTGAAAAATATTTTGCATATATTATTATATATTCTATGCCACTACAGGAAATAACCAACCGAACCTAGAGCTCTGTACAGGTCTTCGAAATTTGCTCCTATTCTGCTGGATTATATGGAACGTATTAGTCCCATCAAATGATAAATAATATATAAAATGCATTTCATGTGCCGTAAAATTAATAAAAGTACTATTGATCAACGCTAAACAGAATTATCGTCATTAGTTTTGTTTTGCATTGTGTCTATGTTTAGAAGCAAGATGTATTTATTTATCGATTGAAGCAAGCAAACAGAAATGAAAAACAAGAATCATGAAGTTCAACAATTATCTGTTGATTTGACATCTAAACAGAAACATCAATGAAAGTAGCTAATAAACTAAATTTCTTCATTTACTCTTCCATTGAATAAGCTGTTGAATAGCATCTGTATGAATTACTTGAAAATAATATCGATAATCAACAAGCATATTATTTTCTGCTGTTTTTGCTTTCAACTGACGCATTAATTGATAGAGATTCGATCGTAAACAAGATAAATTTATACAATTTTCTCGGTTAGATTTCAATGTACGATATTCTAATTGATTTGAAAATTCTTGTTGGATTGATACAAGTACTAAGTTACAAATAATCCCACGACATATTATTTTTATGAAACGATTCTTTATAATGCAAAGTTTGTTTTTTAAATAAGCTAGTTCTTCACGTGGTAAAGGATCAACTAAAGAAGAAAAAAAATACTTTCTTTGGAAATCGATCCAGCAATGAAATTAAAATAAAAACTAACGTGAATGTCTTTTACAAAAATGTCGTTGAAATATTTGTTTCCTGAGTACTCTTTGTTTTTCATGTGAACGATCAAGGATTTTATCAATGTGAGCTTTTACAACCTAAAATTCAAAAATTTAATTTTCGCTACAAACCTAAAAGTTTTATACGACAAAGTGTTATTCGAAGAAACAACTCATATTCTAGACAAGGTCACATGCAGATCAGGTGTCTATTGTTAGTAGGATCAGATGACCTATTGTATGACAACAGCAGAGGCAGTCATCGCTGCCATTAGGTATCTCTAATAAACTGGTCAAGATATGCATCTATTGAATAATGGTGAACCTAAACTCACACCGTCTTGAGATTGAAGGTGCGAAGGTGGCTATTTCAAAAACCAAAATTCAATTCGATGAAACATGATAATGTAGCGGTCGTAGAAAGACAAAGTACATTTTATAGATTTAAATAAATCATCTCTAGATTCGTAGCAATCAATCAAGCGCCCTCAAGTCATTATCATCATTTTTGTATATATACAAATCAATACAAAGCTGCAAGCAAAATTGGTGCATCAGCGATGTGAAATCCATATAAATCCTGACATTTCATTTTTAGCGATATCCTATTTTTAGTAAGCCGTGGAAACCGTCAATACAATACATTTCGAATTCTATTGTCGAATAGGTTATCATAAATGCATGCAGTAATGTATAGTTTCAAATGCTTTGAAAATCAAGAATAACAAAATCATAAATAACTGATGCTTTACCTCAAGTTGAAATTTATCTTTTTTCTCAATTAACTTTCTATTTTGTTCTCGGTTTTGTCGAATATGAATTTTTAATGAGTGAATACATTTAGAAATAATTTGAATATTATTCTCTCGTTGATGAATATGCTCATCAAATCGAGCTAATTTTTTATATAATAGTTGACATAAATTAATTCGACGCACCACCATACGACCTAAGATTGATCGAACTTTTAAATATTTTATTGAATCTTCGTTTGCTTTTTTAAGATGTTTCTGTGAAACTTCGTATTGATTTTGAAGGCTAACATATTGATTGTGAACATTTGAGAGCTTTCTTAGATTAATTTCGTCTTTTTGTTCAAGTGCAGAATGAAATTCGTATAATTTATTTAAAGATGTCTGCTGCTCAATTACACCATTATGACAAATAGATAATTGTTCAGTAAAACTTTTTAAGCGATATTGAGAATGTCTAAACAATCGAATTGATATAATTGAAAAATGTCACGTAAGAAAACAGTGAGTCTGTAATTTACAGAAAACATAGTTTCTCATTCTTTGTTAAAAATGTTATGATACTTTGCGTTGTACAAATAAGTTTCAACTGAAATCTCTGGTAAATGAAAGCGAAAGAACTGTTTTACTCTAGTTAGTCTACATTTTTCTATCATACATATCTTAGGAATAGTCTGATTGAGTATAAAATCGAAACCGCGACGATATCAGCAGTCATCGGGTAGTAACTATTTATGAGTTAACACTTTTGATATGTTTTTTCGACTTAGCAATACCTAACAATTGAAGTATACAAAAACTTACATGTGATTGATTCCATTTTCATCACTCTGATGCATACGAAAATCTCGACGTACTTACTTAATATTATTCGATGCGACTTGTATTTGCATTTTTATTAATTGTTGTTTAGTTCCATATGAATCCGAATGATTTTTCATTTCCGTCAATAAATATGTAGCTTGAAGATACTGTTGTTGTTCTTCGCTTAGTTTATTTTCTGCAATTCAAGTACCAATCTAAACCAAAAGCGATAACTCTAAGAAAAATATTTACCGAGTATTCGAATATGTTCATAATTGCTGTTGAAATCTAATCTATTTTGTTGAATTCTATTCAATATATTATTCATTCTACCAGTAATTCGATTAGTTTTCATATGTAATTGTTCATTTATTTTATGATGATTGTTTTTTGTATGTTCATAGATAAGGTTTTGTTTAACAAATGTTTGATGAATCTGTTTAAGACGAGCAACTTTTTGTCTCGACTCAAGTAAAGTATTTGCATTTATTTGGGTATTTTCACGATGAAGATGTTCAAAATGATTTTTTAATTGAACATTTTCATCAATTAATGGATATGTATGTTCATTTGATGTATTCGTACGTATGTGTTCTACGTTTTTTTGAGTTAATAACGAATCATGATGTTGAATTAATGCTTGATAGAGAATATCATCCTTTGAATGTTCTTTTAATTTTAATCTTAATTGACGTCCAATGGTGCGACATTGAGTCTAAACTGACATTCAAATCGTAAGCAATATAAGAAAACGAATTACTTTTAATTGAAGACATGCGTCGCGATAGATCTAGAAGAAAACAAAAAAGAATTATGAATACAAACTCAGATGGGTTAAAATGTGAGGATTCAAATAGGTATTTTAGCTTTATTATTCTCATACAAAACAGATGAATTGGACACATCTAGTAGGCTAAAGCTATTTTCTCAATATAATCGACCGGCCGAGAAGCGATTTCATTATATTTATCTAAATACTGCTAGAAATGATGTTTTATTCATCAGCTTCCTTTTACGTTTTTCTGAATCAAAAATTACTGTGATTATCTATTGAAATCTACATCATATTTTTAAACACTAATTACTGCATCATTATCGTTGATGTAAGGGTTTACTTGTGCTAATATGAACCAGTGTGCTGTTTTAATTATCATTAACTGTGACTAAGGAATTTCAGGAGAATAGTTTGATTTCTGTTACATTTGTTAACTATTGAAAAGTATCTGATGAGCCTTAACCTTCATCTCTTAATGTAATGAACGAAACAGGTGCTTTCAAACTTCTGTTTAAAACTTATTCTTCATATTTGTCTGAAAGAAAATTAATTCAGTTAGAAAAATCTTTACATTGATATTATGTTTAAGCTCTTGCTCCATGTGATCCATTGTTTTATAATCACTTTCTCTTTTTACCAACGATTGCTTTTGTTTCAAAATATTTTCTTGATAATCAGCAACAGTTTTTTGTAATTCAATATTTAATAATTTGTTTTCATCAACTTTATTTTCTAGAATTAATATTAACTTATGTGCATCATCATGAATTACTTGATTAGATGGTTTTAAATGAAGTAATTCATTTTCTGTCTGCTTTTTCAATTGTTGTTCAAGTTCAATTAATACGAAACGAAAACTATTTAAACTTGTATGATGGTTGTTAAGAGTATTATCATATTCTTGAGTTTGTTCGGTTAAATTATATTTCATTAATTCAGTTTGCTTTATTAATGAATCACGTTGTAGCTGAAGATTATTTAGTTCATTTGTAAGAGTTCGAGCAACTTTGCATTTGAGAAAATTAAGTTGAGTCAAACTATGAGAACAATGAGTTTTGATTTCGTGTATTTCATTTTCTAATTGACCTGAACATATCAAATTGTAAAAAAGTCTACTAATGAAAAAAACAACTTCACTCCAATCAAAATATGAAACAGCTCATTTTTTTGTTTTTTTCAAGATTTACGGACGTAAGAGTAAATCTTGAGTGACCACTACGCATCATAAAATAATCATGTTCCTTTGAGTTCATATTGAACAAAAACTTACGAAATTCAGAGATTCGATTCTCATTGATTTATTGAGTGATAAATTTTTCTTTTCCAGAAGTTATTCATTCATACAATACTCATGAATAAATACTGGATATTATTTTAGATACAATATTTTCTCTCGAAAGCTATTTCTTAAGAATCAGCAATTTCTTTATTTTTTATGTTAAAAATCTGAGACAAAGAAATATATTTTGTAGGCGATAGTTAATTCGACGAAATGATACTGAAACAGAAGTTTATCATAAGAAGACATCAACATCAAAATTCTCACATTCGAAATGGTTGAAAATTCGAAGTTTAAACGTAAGATGAGTCACATATTTAGTAGTCTTCTTGTATGATCATCATAGGCTCTAAGTTTCTTAATTAATTAATTAAAGATAAAATCTAGTGTATGCCTAAGTTTCAGAACATTGAATACTAATCCGGTGTGTATTCAAGAAAAATATATAAAACGCTCAATTAACGGTAAGATATTTTGAAATCAGAAATAGTAACGAGGGCGCCTATTAAAAACTAAAGACTAACTAAAAGACAGGATCCGTTTTCATATGAAATGATTTCATTGATTGTCTATATAAATTATACAAGATGTTTAATTAAAACAACCTCGAATGTACCTTTATAACCAATTAATTGTTGAATTTCTATACAACAAAAAATACAATTGCTAAATGAATCTCTCTATCAACAAATAGATGACCTCGTTTTAAATGCATTACATTAATATTAGTATCATGTAATTGAGAATAGAATGTTTGATAGTGTTCTTGTTTTATTTTCATATTTGTTAAATCTTGATG
This sequence comes from Rotaria socialis, assembly GCA_905331475.1. Lineage (NCBI taxonomy): Eukaryota > Metazoa > Rotifera > Eurotatoria > Philodinida > Philodinidae > Rotaria > Rotaria socialis. The sequence continues at coordinate 105,506 of CAJNYU010002723.1, forward strand.
TTCGCTTTTTAACTGTTCAAATTGATGCTGTACATTTATTTCATTCTGTATACGTTCATCAAATTTTCGCCATGATTTTGTTACGATATTATATAGAATTTTTCTTTCACGCTTTGCTAATTTATGATTTTGCATTAGTATAGGTAGAATTGCATTTTGATATGTTATTTCATGTTTGATTTGTGAAATTTCTTCATTTAAATCAACATCTCTTAATATTGATTTCAGTACGCATTGATATAAATACTGATAACTATTTATGTATCGATTAGCGTCATGTTCATTCAAATTCGAAAATATTTCATCCAATTCATCGTCGGTCATGAGTCGAAAACGTATAAAAAAATCTTGTTCACATTGATGTTTAGCATCAAATAGTTGCTGATGTTTAACAAGTTGAAATTTTGGTGCTGGCAACGATAAATAAGTAATACCCGTATCAACATTACGTGTAATTTCAACAGATTTTGAATCATGAATATTACTGTTCTGTCCATTTAGATTTTTACAATTGGCACTATGTAATAGACCATTGCCAAGTTCTAATTGAAATGGCACATCTATCAATGAAATGAGAAGAAAAAAATCGGTAGATAGATATGATAAAACAAATAAGAATTTATTTAAAACTAACGTCCATAAGAGTATGGTTGATCATGATAAGAAGAATGATTCATTGTTTGTATTCGATAATGAAATTTCAATTGAGAAAAGTTTTTAAATTGTTCTATTCTTATGTTATTATTACGTAGTGACCTCTATTATCTTGGAAAAAGACAAATAAATATACCCATCAATCTCCTTTCTGGGTAACCGTCTAAGCGCGCAAAATCTTGTTCATTTGATTCCAATCCAATTTGTTGAATAGATCGTTAGTAATAAGTATCAAAAATACCAACAATCATGTCGCAAAACTGTGAACATCCATTTTGTATTCGTTTCATCGCGACAAAATGTTCTAATCATTGTCAATTAGAACTCTGTCAAGAACACTTGATTGAACATAAAAATTTATTTCTTGCTCAATATCAAAAATCGTTTAATAATCTTCATCAATCATTAAATGACTTGGTTAATTCAATGGAAGAAAGAAAAAAAACTCTTGATGACAACTATCAAAAAGATGTTTCGGTACTCAATGAAAATCATCATATTCAATTAGATGAAGCAGAACGAAAATTTTTATTTGTCAATGTAACACAAAAACTAATCAAAAAGAAACTTCAACTTTTAACTGATGTTAAAAATGATCAAGCTTTTCTATATCAATACGATATTGAACAGATTAAATTATACTTAACAACAATGCAGGAATATCATCGTGATAAAATAGCAACAAAAACTGAAATGTAATAAACTTGTTTCATTTGAGGTTTCGTCAACTTTTTTATTTTTATTTTTATTTTTTACCACAGTGGTGAAAATGACTGCGCAATGTCTTTATCATGGAGTGCTGATGTTCATTCAGATATTGAAGATATTCCTAAATTAAAGACAAATACAAACAATGAAAATATCCTCAAATTCCGTGGTCAATGTCCTTTGAATCGTCATGGTATATATGGTTTAACAAATAAACATAATTTACGATTATGTTCATCGAAAAAAAAAATTACTGAGCTTTGTTTAATTAAACATTTTCATCGCTATCATCATTTAACACAAGAACTATCATTTAAATTAACAAAAGCTATACTTAATAAATTAGATCCTGTTACAACATGTATTTTTCCACCTGACCTAGATCTTATGGATCAATACTATCATCCTATAAAATGTCCATTAAATCAATTGAAATTTGCTAATAAATGTGAAAGCACATTTTTTAGAGATTCATTAAAAAAACATTTGTTATCAGTGCATCAATTATCATTACCAGCAGCTATGAAAATTATTACAACATTTAGAAATCAAGGTGATTTTATGCAAGTTAATCTTAATGAAAATGAATTAAAAAAAAAAGGCAAAAAATAATGTATGTTAACTACGATGTTTGTTTCATTTGCAATAGAAAATCAGAACTGAAATCGAGTGCTTTGTTATTCACAAGATATATCGGGATGACCTTTAGAGTAAAAATTCTATCAAAATTAATAGAAGACTTAACTATATTTCTTTAATTAAGAAATATCCTTCGAGATTATTATGAATAACAGTATGATTTTCATTCTATGAATATACGATTATCAACAATACTCATTGACTGTTATAATACGTTGTTCTGCTCAAAACGTTGAGATTACATCAAGAAATTTGCTTATATTTCACAATTTTTTTTCAAAATTTACTATCATTCGATTTGATCATCTGTTGACAGGATCTATTTCAAAAAAACGAAATACAATAGAATTTTATAGAGATTTGCTCAACTGAAGGAAACATTTGAAACTTGAGTCATGCTTTTATAAAACAATAGAATTTAAGAATAAATTTTCTTGGTTCAAAACATTCTAACATAGTTTTGTTTGAATTTTGAGAATGTTCGAATGAATATTGAGAAAAGCAATCTTCTATCGAAATTAACGGACAAGAATATTGGATTAGAGTTGATTAATTCTTTCGTAGATCTAAAGCACTATTCCGCATCATCTTGTTGTTTAAGAGGGACTTTGATAATAATTTAGAGAAAAGAAGAGGCACACATTATTCGAATACATTGATCATTATAAGTCATATCGTTGAGAAATTATACTTCCAATAACGCCTGGTATACATAAATGCATCAAATTACTTTTAACTACAAATATAATAAATCTCTTTAACGAAATCAAATAACTATAATACCATTTCTTTTTATTGTTTATTTCAGACAATCAATAGACACCATAGGCCATCATCATATATCAAAATTAAAATAAAGAACAATTTTTTGTTTTCATTATTTTTGTATTTTTTGTAATTCTTTATAGTAAAAACTTGTCTATTTCTAGATGGCATGTCAACATCCGAATTGTTCATATCCGATTCATTCTATCTGTGTACACCATTGTCATTGGTCTCTCTGTGAAAAACATATAGATGAACATAAAAGATCGCTTACTGTTGAATTTGAAGAACTACTTCAAGATTTAATTGAACCAGCAGATCAATTATCGAATATAGTTGATAAAACAAAAAATAGTTTAACGCTAGAACATCAGAAACAACTTGATTGTCTTAAACAAACTTATGAGAAACAAATCAATGAAATCGAACAACAATTAGCGAATCTATCTGAAATTCAAGACCAACGTAATAACATATCTAAACAATTAAGTAAAATTCAAGCCAATGAAATTCTATTAACACATGATGATTTTCAAAAAATTGAATTTTTAACAAAAGAAATAACTCAATTTATGAAGTCATCAAAAGGTTTATTTGTTTTTCAAATCAAGCTCTTTTTCTCTACTTAAAAATTTAGATAAAGAAGAAAATAAAGTGAATTTACAACCAAAACGAAGCAAATTTACAAAATGTCCTTTGACAACTTTGAATGTCTACGGTCTAGCACTATCACACAATGTACGTTTATGTTGCCCGAAGAAAAAAATTCAACATTTATATCATCATCTTTGTAATTATCATCGCCTAAAAACCTGTTATACAAATGAATTAATTCAAGCAATAAAATTTGATTTAGACCCAAAGACAACAGTAATATTTCCGTTGAATACAAAAATTATTAGTATTGATGATAAATATCCGTGTCCACTACATTATACATCAATAGAAAGTGAAATTCGTTGTGCACCATGTACAACTTTGGTCACTAGAAAATTTTTGCCCGTCCATTTACAAACTGTTCATCGTTTACGAGCACCTGAAATCAAAGAGATTTTAAAAAAGAATTGATTTTTGTTACTTATTTTTGATTTTTAGTACAAAAATAGAAAAATTTAGATTGAAGATGAGTTTCTGTTTCGGTTTACATTTTTTTTTGATAGAACTTTTCTTTTGTCTTCTTGTTAAATTGTTGTTTTCTTCTACTATTGAAATAGATACTTTTGTCTTCAGATATTTCATCACCATGACATGCCAGCATCCTGGTTGTTCATTTGGTATATTTTCTTCGTGTATAAATCATTGTATGCAAAATGTTTGTTTGGAACATTTAATTGAACATGGTGATATATTTATAAGTGATTTTACTGGTTTACTCAATCGCCTAGATAAATCTACATGTATTGTAATGAAAGAAACTAATATTGCTGCAAAACAAGTGAGTGAAATATGATTGACTGACTTTCAATGGGGATTTGAAATAAATTCAGCATACAAAGCAATGTTCTTGAGTAGAGCCGAAGATTATATTTAGATTATTTCGTAACAGAATCAAGAAGAAAAATAATTTGAAAGATATGTATCCAAACGAAAGTATTCCCAAAATGAGATTGAAGTGTAAGAGAAATGTTCACTGCATGTGATGACCATTTGGTAAAAGATTCACTGTGCTAGTAAACGAAGCCGAAAACGAGTTAAATTTGACTTTCTTGAAGATATTTTTATATGTGTCCAAATCTAATGTACTAGTCTCATCCAATTGTTTGCAATTAATATCAAGGATTCTCACGATTTACTTGACAATAGTTTTAGGTACTTTTATTCATACTCTTCTATTGTATTTTTTTCTCCTGTATATTTACACTATTGTCTTTTACACAAAGTCATTGTCAATAATAATTTTTATTAGTTCACTTTTGCTGATTGAAATAAGTATTTAAATCTCATATCTTGAATATTATGAGTTGTCAATTTTATTGTATTTCTCAATTGATTAGATCGTTCAACGCCGTGAATATGAAATCGAACGTATCAATCGTATGTATGATGAAGAACAAAAAGGCATTCGAAAACGACTTGCATTTGCTGAGACTGCAAATACGTTTTTAAAAGATAAACAAGATAAATTAATCATATGCAAACAGAAAAATGAATGTCATCTTAGTCAACATGATATTGAACAATTAAAATTGTATGCAACTGTAATACGGAATCCTCCGGAAGAAAAGCAAGCAAAAGAAGAAAAAACAATTATAAAGTATTCAATAGAAAAAAGATCTTGTTTTCTTTTTGCAATGCATTTATGATTAAACTTCTAGTGTTGACACACTGAACGAGTCAAATACGATGCGGAAGAATTTTCTGGGAACTTATTCATGCCCATTATTTCGACCGAATGTATTTGGCATTACAATTGAACATAAGATTCGTTTTAATTGTGATGGATCATCATTTTTAAAATGTCATCTAGCTAGTCATTTTGAAAATTATCATCGTATGTTGCCTGAATATGCACAACGATTAAAAAATGCTATTGTTAATGGCCAATTACCAGATGAAGTAAAATTATTTTCTGACGATGAAATTATCTTTGTAAATAATTATAATTCTTTTCTTGTTAGTTTTTATTGTATTCTATTTTATCTCTAGAATAAAGAATATTTGATTGATTGCCCTTTAACGGATGGAACTAATGTGTTCGGTGCACAATCATCATTATCAAAATTGATGCATTTGCCATGTACAAAAAAACAATTGTTACTAACATCAATGTTGAATCATTTTCACTGTTATCATAGAATGAAATATAGTGTTGCAAAAACAATATATACGGCAATGAAAACAAAATCTCTTACGTCTGACAGTGTTCTTTTTGAACCCAATGAACGTATTGCAAAAAACTTAAGCAAAAAGCGATAGATATTTGTTTTATGTAGCATATAATTTCTCGTTCTGAATATTGTAAAACGATATTAATACACATATGTTTTGCATCGCTGTTTCAGTTTTAGGATTTCATTGTGTTTTATTACCTTTAATGATTGTTTTTTTAAATGAAGATTTTCACAAACAAAGTAAATCCTTGTTTGAATTAACTCTCTGTTAAAACTCTTGCTTGAGCACATCGGAAAAGCATTAGAAGACTTCTGCCATTGATGATTCTTGTTTTCAATATCATGAAGATAATCATGTCGGATAAAAATTGGAGATTGTTTTCTTAACCAATATTTTAACCGGCTAATTGAACATTTAGTCTGACCAGCAGTTTTCAAGAACTGTGAAAAAGAAAATCGTAATCTGTTGAGAAGTTTGCCAGCATTATTGCGATAGTTTCTCGGAGAAATGGGAATCGACTATTGGCTGTCGCAAACATCAAAATCAACATAATGCTTTTTCTATATCAGTTTTCGTACTCACATATTTTCATTGATAAATTGCTTAATGAAATCAGCGACAGAAGCAGCAAATATTGTGTGAATTCCCATGTAGCCGATAATGGATGAATGTGACAACCCTGGTTGAACGTGTATGCATCACTATCTACTGTCACCGTTGTGTGGAATGATTGTTTCTGTTTCCTGTTCTTACTTATCATATCATTTGTTGTTAGCTGACATGTTACTCTCTCTTCTTATACAGGGGCGGCGGAGCGTCATTAAGCTAGGTGAGGCTCATCATATTTTTTTGCTACCGTGGAATTTTATGAAACATCAAGTAGTAAATAAGTCTTCTTTTTATTGAACTTCAGTAAAAATAAAAA